>JAEQML010053872.1:0-39394 GCA_016904865.1 Pissodes strobi
TATATATATATATATACAATAAAAACTGAATCGATGATTTGCAGGCCATACAAAAGAACTTCCTGAAAAAATGTCATCTTAACTCTTGTTGTCGTTGATCATTAAAATTCATCCTACAGAATATTGTTCTTCTGGTTATTTATCTTTTGAGTTAATATTATTTAGCTGAGGGTCTTCATGTTCTAAAACTGAAAACCTCGCCACCACCGTCTTGGTAATGAACAACCAAGCTCATGTATGTTTCCTTTTTTGTCGACTCTTCAGTCTTCGATATGTCTTATCAAACTATTTTCTCAGTTGGGCATCAGAAACTTTGGTTCTGTAGCTTATGTTCTTTTGATGTTTGTAGAAATAACTTTAGGGGAGATATTTAAATGAATCATGTATTGGTTGCACCATGTATAATGGGGGTTTCATATTAATGCTAATCTGTGGCTACATATAATTACAGGGTAGCTACTTCCGTTTTTTTTTAATTAGCATTACCATTATCATTACCATTATCATTAAGTTCTGTTGCTTCGGTCGCGCAAGCAACACGTATACCAATCCGCTCTGCGAACAAAGTCAAAAAGTGAAGTGAGGTAAAACGCTAGCGACACCCAAAGCAGCACTATACTTTTTAGTGTAGTGTATGCGCCAAAAATTCGTTTAACGTTGGCTTATGCTAGCGTAAATAATTCGTTTGACGTTAACGCAACAAGCGCAACAAACACAGAGTGACGGCACGATCGTACTTCGAGTGCATTTATCTCGTCACTTGATTGATAGACGTCAGATCTGACAAACAAGGCGTTTGAATATGACAGAAATGTTACATTCCCGGCCTAGGACGGGAATGTTATATTCCCGGACTGTTATTTTCTACTCTTGTACAGTTATTGCATGCTGCCAAGCAACGAATACAATATACTGGAATCATGACTTTTGCGGTGAGAAAACACATCGGAAAGGTGTCGTTTTTCGTCCGATCGGATAAAAATATAATTTTTCCGTCACATTATTAAAAACAAGCTGCAGTAGCGGTAAGTAATAGTACGGCGTGCGTACTATTTTATAAGAGGGGAAGGAAGAAGGGGAACGATGTTGGCGTCTTCATATTTAGTAAACAGATTTGTCTATTCTTGTGTATGTCTTTGATATTTACTCAGTATAATATTTATTCCTTTAGAAGTTTCGGCTCACCACTATAAATTTTGCAGCCTAAATTTTTGGCGGTTAATTTTTTTGGGATAAATAATATGCACCCTCTGGCGATGAAAGTATTACGGAGCCATCTATGACATTAATTGATTAATTGAACTCCGGCACAAAAAGCAACCTGTTTTGCAAACCGATATTTTGTTGTTTTATTTTAAATCTTCTTTTGTTATTTGTAGTCAGTGTTGAGTACACAGTCAAAGTTACTTTTCTACGGTACTTAAAATACCAGCTGTAAAAGTTTGCTAATTAAACCTAATAAAAACCAAGATTATCATTGGTTAAAATATGGGTAGATCACTTTGAATATAACGCATAATAGACACAACTTTTATTAGGTAAACAATGTAATAAATTTGAAAAAGTAAGTCAACAGAAGCATGCCTGCAATAATCTTTAGATTTTAACCATCTAAGAATGTTTTTCTTTATGTGCACCACGCTGCATTGGATAAATAATACTGTCCAGTAATATTCTTTTAATGATTTAGATGATTTCTTATCTTCAAATACTGTTAAAAAGTAAGCATGATATCTCTCGATTTACGCCACATAAAAATACTCTTTTTATTCGCACTATTCGCAGTATCCATGATATGAAGTATACCTCCAATCATCTATAGAATTTAACCACATAAGATTCTTGGTGTTTGAAAGGAGTATGGGCACCCTCCAGCCTCAAGATACCTCAGTGAAAAACGAAATATCGTCCCCTATTATTCATGTCAGTAGCTGCTACGTAACAAAACAATCACTTATAAAGAAAAAAATTGTTACTTTATCTGGAGTATCTTGTATATCTATGTAAGTACCAACCAAATGACAAATAAAATTACATATTATTTTAGACTTAGAAATACTGTACTTACCACTACTAGGCCCGGCTTGGCCATTTTTCACTGTGAAAAATCCCTTTTAATCCTCAATGTCAGATTTTTAGCCCACAAATATTTTCACTTAAATCTTAATCTCTCGATGACGTGTCATTACTAATACGAGTACGAGTCATGTCTAAATTAACAATAACACTTTAATAATTAATATTGTACTAAAAGGGTTCCGATGCTTTTATCAATGTTATCGAATTGATAAGGTTTAATTTTTTTAGAAATTCCTTTATTTAAATTACATATATCAGTTTTAGCATTTATAGGACTATAGATTAGACTATTACAGATAGTGTAGGATTTTGTAGGATTAGAGCTATTGGTCTGATAAAAATGCTAAAAATAAGGTGATGAAGAAAAAACGCAAGTCAAGATAAATAGAATTAAACCATAGGGGGATCAAATTTAGTTAAATCAGATATGTTAATCGAACATATTAAACATTGTAACCTATATGGTATTAGTAGAGTAATCTTTCAAAAATCTAAACTTGCCTATTTAAAAAAAAGGTAAATCTTTGAAATGTAGAAAATAATGATTAGTCCAGCTCATTCATAGGACCCCTTCGAACTGCGGAATGTTACACATTGTGTCTTAACAAATCCAATCCACTCTAATTCCTAAAGTTTATGTGGTCAGTGCAAAAATGGAATACTTGGCAATACAAAATTTTACATTTATCCTTGGAGTGCTGTTTTACAGGGGAAATGGTGAACTTTCGGAAATGTATATTTGGGCTTAATTTAATTATTTTGTTTTTATCATATTTAGATTAAGCTTATTGGATTATGGGTGAAATAAAACACAATGGAATTTGGCTTGCAACAAAAATGTTTTGAATTACTTTTCTAAAAATGCATGCGGAAGGTTTCAATGCGACTAACTAACTGACTGCTCTAGAAATTATAACATAAAAGATGTGCCTAAAGAAAACATTCAGACCACACAGGACCAAGAACGTTTAGACAGCACTTTTATCCATCATGAAGTGCCATCGTGATTTAATATAAACATATAAACATACTGAGAAGACGATGACGATGACCTAAAACTAAGAATTAATTTTTGTTAATATTCCAACACGTCGTCCCCTCAAAAATTAATATTAAACTTGACACCAAAAATATTTAGCAACAAAAGAACTAAAACTAATACCTTTCTTGTGCAACCTGGGAAACTATAACAATTTGGTCCAACATTTGTTGGTCAGATTAGGGAAACCCATGGAAAACCTAATCAAACCAAAATAAACTAACTCTAAACCTAATGTAACTCTAAACGGCTTGGCTTTGTCAACATATTAGCCAGTTGATTAACTATGGAAATATAAACTATATCAATTACATTTTTCTCGGCTTGTTCAGCAACTGAATTTTGCCTCTTTGTGTTCCAACAAATAGTAGAATTTTCATACAATTTAAATAAATAGCCTGTTGTACTTTTTGTGTCAGTACCATCATTGCCACCCCAGTCAGAATTAACAAAACCAACAAGAAATTCTTTATAGTCTCCATGTGTATAGTTTAATTTAATATTCATAGAACCCTTAAGATCTTAAAACTCTTTTAATACATTTCCAAAGTTCATCAATATTTTTATTCATAAATCTACTTAAAAGGTTTACCACTACACTTAAGTCGGGTCTAGTATCACGGGTATACCATCAAATACATGAGATACCCGATAGCGTTTCGGCAAGGAGCACTACATGTTCCTTCAGAACCTAACACTTTAAAATTTAAATTACTCTCAAGTGGAGTATTGACAGGCTTACAATCATACATATAAAATTTATTTAAAATTGTTTTTACATAGGTACTTTTATCTAGCAAATTTTATTACTTTCACGAGTAATTTTAATTCCCAGAAATAACTTAATTTGCTTTAAGTCTACCATTGAAAACTTGGTCATTACATAGTTTTTAAAACTAGTCATGGTTGCAATATTTGCTGTAACAACTACAAGATCATCAACATATAAAACTACATAAATATTTTTTAATATGTCACCCCTGTCTAAAATATAAATACATCTATCTACAGAAGAATTTTAAAGCCTTTTTCGGTTAGTGCCGTTTCAAACTCCTCAAACCAACATCTAGCTGCCTGTTTAAGCCCATACAAAGCTTTAGTTAATTTACAGACTGATTGCTTTCATGCTTGATTCCTTCCGGAACCTCCATATAAATTTCCTCCTTTAATTTGCCATTTAAGAAAGCTGTCTTAACATCCATGTGATGTATTAATAAACGATTTTGATTTGGCAAAAGCTATTATAAATTGAAAACATGAAACACTAGCTACTGGTGCAAAAGTTTCAATATAGTCAAGACACTTTTGACTAAAGCCTCTGTCAACAAGACGAGCTTTATATTTTATAGGATTTCCATGCTCATCATTTTTAAAAGCAAAAACCCATTTACAATTATCCTTATTTTTATTTTTAGGCCTTTTATCTAAAGTCCAGGTCCTATTAATTAAAAGGAAATTCATTTCCTCATTAATGGCCCGCTCCCATTCTAACCCATCATCTCTATTTTTAATTTCATGAAAGGAACAGGGTGAACTACATATTACAGATTGAGCACATAAAAGAAAAATCAGGTATTTCTTCCTCATTGTATGACACAGGGGGTAAGTTTTGAATTCTTTTACTTTTTCGAGGCTGTGATGTTGTAGGACATTCATCTGTTTGTGATTTACTTGCGTTTATTGGTACTAGTGATTTTGACGTGACGTCAGAACCATCAGTTTGGGCTCCACACTTAACCATATCTGATTTTACAGCTCCAGATTTAATGGCATCTGGTTTTTCATTGTCAGATAATACATGAACCTCTATCCCTGGTCTTAACGTATCTATACTAATAGTTTTCATTTGAGGTTTTTCAAAATTAACCCCTTCCGCCTCAGACACAGGCCTTGACTTAAAATAATTTGTCTCATCTACAATAATTACATCTCTCACTACGACAAACCTCCCTGTTTCCACCACTTACACTTTATACCCATTTGATTCATATCCTACCAATATGCCTTTCCATGACTTTTCATCAAATTTTGTTTTGTTATGCACGTAAACAGTCGAACCAAAAACTTTAAGATACTTTACTTGTGGCTTTTTATTATGCCACATTTCATATGATGTTTTATTTTGTTCTCGATTTTGTTTCAGAGCTCTGGTTGGTGTAATATGTATTAAATAGGTGCAGTTGACACTGCTTCCCCCCACCATCGTATGAGCTTTTTCGGTTAGAATTCTAACCATTTGCTCTGTCACACCATTTAACTGTGGGGTTCGTGGAACAGTTAAGTGATAACTAATGCCATTTTCTATACTATCTATAGTAATTTTTCATTTCAAAAGATAAATATTCTCCACCATTATCACAATACAAATGAACATTTTTTTAATTAAAATCAGCCTCACTTTTTGCAACATAATCCTTAAAAACAGGGAATGTATCTGATTTATTTTTAACATGATAATTTACACAATAGTGGGTAAATTGATCAACAAATGAAACAAAATAGTTTCTGTCATTTACTGTTGATGGAGTTATCGAACCACAAACATCAGAATGTATTATAAAAACTAAAAAGCGGCCTTTTTACATCATTTTTGTCTTTATGCTTATTAAAGGGTAACTGCGTTTGTTTACCAGTTTTACCACTAATACAAGCCTCACATAAATCATCAGTAGGTGTAATATGATTTATTAAAGAAATATCTTTAATAATGAATTCCTTTATTTTTGAAATCTATAAATTTATTCTTACTTATGTGCCCTAGCCGTTGATGCCAAATTTCATAATTCGTTTTTACTGAACTAAATGTATGTGAAATATTGTTTACTATAATAATTCAATATTTAAAGTAAATTCTACACAAATCAAACTGTTTGATGACTTACCCTACATTACCATCTTACCGCCATTATATATTTCCAGGCCTTTTTGTAATCGTCATGCCAGCATTTTGCATTTTTGCCACTGATAGCAAATTATAGGGGACATCTGGGCAGTACAGGACATCTTCCGGGATTTCTTGGATTCCCAGGTTGCTGAAAACGTCCAACGATCCTTTCTTTGTTGCTATTATGAATTGTCCATTTTTCGCCACTGACACTGATATTTTGATTGATGTCGATAGAGTTGAAAAATAACGGTGAGATCGGTTAATGGTGTGATCTAAGGCACCAGAATCCAAAATTTACGTTATTTTATTTTCAGTTTACTCGGTGAACTTTTGATTTCCTAGCATAAATGCAAAACCTTGGTTGCCATTCGGTTTTAGTTGCACAGTTTGCACAGTCCTTTGTCTCTGAGATTTGAGCCTCAGGGCCCCCCGCAAGGGTTATCAACGCCCGCGTGCCGAAAATATTTTGGCGCCCCTTAAAGGGGGGAGGTGGAGAAAAGCGCCGCTAGATAATCGGCAAAAAATTTTTGGGTGCCGCGCCCAAATTTGTCCAGTTTTGTTAAGAATTTAGTGTAGAACGGTTAAAAAAAACTAGGAGCAACCTTTATTGAATGCCTTAAGAACTTTATGCTGTTAGTTGTTACAGTCGGACTTGCCGCTGATGCAGTTCGACAGATGAGGGACAGAGGAGAAAAACCAAAGACATTTAATGTTTTTGAGAAAACCCTACAAAAGCAGGTGGCGGCGAAGGCCGTCATAGCAGTAGTTTTGTTTTTAACTGTTTTGATAGGGGCTGAGTGAAATCAATTTTTTTTTATCGCATTCTTTTCGAAACTTATTACCCGTGCTGTTGACTTTACATAATACATTTTTTTATTTTTTTATTTAAGTTTTCGACTAAAACCGCATTTTATTTTAATTTTGTAATGAAAAGACTGCGGTTTCAAAACTAAAGTTTTATTCTTCTTTAAATTATTTATAAAGGCATAAACCAAACAATAAACAAATCTTCTTCTTCATGTGCCTTGTTCGTTCCGAACGTTGGCTATTATCATAGCAATTTTCATTTTGTTGGCTACATTTCTGAATAACTGGATTGATGTCAGACCAAACCACTGGCGTAGGTTGTGGAGCCACGAGTGTCTTCTTCTTTCGGGTCCACGTTTATTTTCTATCTTTCCCTGGACTATTAGTTGTAGTAGACGGTATTTGTCATGTGTCATTAGATGACCGAGATATTCAATTTTCCTCTTTTTAAAAGTGAGTGATATTTCCCATTCGACGTAGTACTTCTACGTTGGTGATGTGTTCACTATACGATATCCGGAGAATACGCCGGTACACTCACATTTCAAATGCATCCAGCCTCCTCATTAGTGCTTCCATTAATGTCCACGCTTCTGCACGGTACAACAAAACAGGAAACACGTAGCACTCACCAGTCTTATTTTTAGTGGTAGAGATATGTTGCTGTTTGTGAATAAATGTCTTATGCTGTTATATGATGATCTGGCTTTTTCAATTCTAGAACGTATTTCGATTGTTTGATCCCATTTTGAGTTAGCCAATGTCCCCAGATATACATAAGAATTCACATGTTGGACTATCTGGTTATTTATTGTCAACTGTCTAGCAGGTTGCTGGGTTTTGCTTACTGGCATCCATTTAGTTTTATTTATATTCAAGCTCAGTCCACTCTCCTCACTAATTCCTTGAACCCTCTCCATGAGATATCGTAGCTTATCCAAACTGTTAGCAAGTACAACCGTGCATTGGGGTATCTGATATTGTTTATTACCTCTCCATTCATCTTGATGCCTCCAACATTTTCATCTAAAGCTTTTTTAAAGACTTGTTCCGAATAAATATTAAAAAGCAGATGGGATAGAATACATCCCTGCCGTATGCTCTTCCTAATTTTAATATTCTCAGTGAACGAACCACCAATTCTTACCCTAGCTGATTGGTTCCAGTACAGATTTGCTACAATTCGGATGTACTTATGGGCGATACCTACATTTTGGAGTGTTCTAATTAGTTGATCATGCCTTACGTTGTCAAAAGCTTTGATGTAGTCCGCAAAGCATATATAGACATCCTTATTCACATCTCTGGCACCGTTGTATCAGAACTTGGAAGCAGAATAGCGCTTCTCTTGTGCCAAGAAAGTTTCGGAACCCAAACTGTGATTTGCCTAATTCCGATTCACATTTGTTGTAGATTCTGTTATATATGATTTTGGTGAAGACTTTAGTGATCTGATTAATTGGGCTTATCAGTCTATGTTGATCACAAAGTTTGGAGTTTGACTTTTTGGGTATGGCCACAAAAGTTGATTGTAACCAATCTTCCGGTATCTTATCGCTGTCATATATACTGTTCAGAAGGTTGGTCAAGGTATTCAAGAATTGGCTGTTCTTTTCATAAAGAATCTTTACTATTTCCCCATGGATATTATCGGGACCTGGTGACTTGTTATTTTTGAGGAACTTTATAGCGTTTTCTTCCTCCGACTTGAGGATGGAGGGATCAGTATCTGTATCGGCGTCTTCACTTGGATGAATTGGGAGGTCGTTAGGGCGGTCTGAGTCAGAAGAATTTCAACGTACTGCTTCCATACCTTTAGAATCTCTGTTGGTTCTGAGATAAAACTTCCGTTATCGTTAAATATGCCTGTTGTTAGATCGTTGTATTTTATTTCATTTGTCATTTCTTTTATTTTTTATGCATGTTATGATAGTCATATTTCTTCTGACATTGTTCGATCTCAATGCATTTTTCGGACAGCCATGCCTATTTAGCTTCTCTAATTTTTGTCTTAATTCTTCTGTGTATTTGGATATATTCCGGTATATTTTTGTTTTTATGTTTCCGTCGTTCTTCCATTAAATCAAGGATTTCTTCAGTCATCCATCCCTTTTTCTTCACTCGATCTTGTTTCAATAGTGTTGAACACGTTGTCTGAATAGCTTGTTCAATCTTACCCCATTTATCAGTTACTTCGGTTGTATTTTCATTGATTCTGTTCATTTCGTTACTTATAGACTCCTGAACCTGTTGCCTAATGTTGACGTTAGAGAGCTTCCTTATGTCTACTCTCTCATTTGTAGCTTTCTTCTTAATGCGCTTCAGCCTAATTTCGAAATCACACAATCCTGGATACGTTTTTGCAGATTTTATTGCAAGTCTGTATCTAATTGGTACAGCAATGTAATCTATTTGATTTCTTATATTGTTCTCCAGTGTATCTGCTGGTGACTTCCATGTGTACAACCTACGAGCAGGGAGTTTGAAAAAGGTGTTGCTCAGGGTCATGCTGTGTTCTTGGCAAAAGCCAATAAGCCGGTCTCCACGGTCGTTTCTCTCTCCCAGTCCGAAGCTTCCCACTGCATTTTCTACTTTCCATTACCCACCTGCATTGAAGTCGTCCATTATGATATAAACAAATAACACATTTAATTAAGATCAATCTAGAAATTAATTGGGTGTTTTTCTAGATTTGGCTGTTGCAAATTCTTTTATAATATTATCAAAATCAATTTTATCGAGTATCTCTTGCTCTATAGCCAAGATTGCCAAACCAGATAATCTTTCTTGTGACATGGTAGACCTCAAATAATTTTTAATTATTTTTAATTTAGAGAATGATCTCTCACCAGAAGCAACAGACACAGGTAAAGTGAGGAGGATTCTTCAGGCAATACTAATATTTGGTAGAGAGGAAGTTAGATTGTTTTCAAATATATATTGTAGAATTTCAAGGGGATTTGACGCTTCAGATAATAAAAACAATCTTAGGGCTTTTATCTCGTTAAATAAATCATTTTCTTGATTCATTGATCATTCAGTTAGCTTTTGTTGTAGAGCACGACAGCATTTTAAAAGATCTTCGTCATTTAATTTAAAAATATTCCAAATAAAACCAAAAACGTTATCGTATAATCAGATATCATATCGAACCTACTATTTAAAGAACTTAGTGTTTGATCAATTTATTTTAAAAGCGGCTTTTGGATCTTGAGGTATCTCATCCGTGTGTTCATAATCGAACAATTTTAGTTTATACTTTCGTCTAACAGTATTTAATGGAGGAAAACCTTGCTCTATCTCAGGAGCAGCCGCTAGTTTTCCAGCTTCAGCAAATTTTTCCTATCATATCATCTCTATAATTTTTAAAATGATCAACTAAATTATTTAAATAGTTTTGGCGCACTATTTAGAAGAACCTTGGAAAGCTAGACACTGTTTGGATAAAAATTTAACAACTGCAACACAGTAGATAATTTTAACATTTTTTTTTAAATTCATCCATGTATTCATTTGAACTTTATGTGCAATTGATCTTTCATGACTTATAATGGCTAAGGATAAATGTTGCTAATTAGAAAAACCATGAGTATCAGAAAAACTAGTAAAAGTCTTACTGAAAAGTTTACAACAAAAACAAAATACCGAATTTTTCGAAACTGAGTAAATGAGCCAAATTCTTTCTGGTTCTCAATTTCCTACTTTTCTAACAAAGTACTTACTTGAAAATTTTATTTTGTCTTTATTAACAGGAAATTGATAATTACGTCCTATCAAGGGAGGGCCAAGATCAGCCAATATTCTGACTTCATCGTTGGTAATGCTTCTGGGTCATAAACCGGGATCTTCTAAAGGAAGAATACTAGTAATCTCAGTCGCCACTTCAGTAGAAGCTTTATCGTCAGAAGTGTCACTTGTAGTCGTATTTGTTAGGATGGCCGACTCTACAGAGGCTAGATTTTCAATACGTGTTGATGTCGATGGTTCACATGTTGCAGAAGATGATGATGGCGCTGCTTTAGAAACTGCAATTTCTTCTACCTCTATCGTTTCAGTGTTGGAAACTTGACTTTTTTGTAAGAAATGTTTGATACTCCCAGCCATCTCCTCCCTTTGCTGGATTTTTTTTGCACCAGAAGGTCATTTTCTCTTCTGTGGCTCCTAGAATTTAAGAAACACTAGATCAAAAATCTGTAAGGACATTTACCCATGACTTCCCTGGCACAAGCCCCATCTTCTTGAGAACGACCCGTAAATTTTTATTTTTATGAATATAATCCCTAGACCCGAGCCTTTAAACATAAACGAAGTTAAGACCAATCTGAAGCACATACCCTGTTCCTGTTATAATAATTAATTTTTGGCAAATGTGAAATTTTTTGTAGAAAGTCAAATGGCTGCAAAAATAAAATAAATAATACAGGTCCAGGGTGCATATTAAAAAAAAATAAGTACTTAAACTTAAAATATGATGGTAGCTCAAAGGCGAAACGTCAGGTTTCAAATCTAAAATATCTGAAGAAGAATAAATATCAAAATCGATTCGATTCTTTTCACGATTACAAACAATATTTCCCTGTTTGAGGGAAATAAAAATAATATTATGGTATAGATATGGGCTAATTTAGGATGTGCACTATTTTAAGCAGAAAAAATAATAAAAAACGAATTTTATAGACCTAATAAAATGCTAATAGGTACTTACCATTTCATAAAATTTAATTTAATCACAACAAAAAACAGTAAAACAAAACACAAAATACTAATCAATATTTTTAATTTTTAATTATCTAAATATTTTTTGCGTCTTGACCCTTGAACGTTGCGAAATAAAATATCAATTATTTGGATTAGGACGCCTCCCGCTGTTTTATACTCCTAGCACTCCTAGAGTATTCGAGCCTGGACAGGAAAATCGGCAACTTCTAACAACTTCTATGCAAACTTGTCGAATTATACGAGTATTGGATATTGAATCATATTGCATATTCAGATGTGAATATTGATGATTGATTTTAAAAATATAATGTTTTCTGTTCCAATATAAGGAATTAGGTAGGTAATTATATTTATGAACATAAACTTCGCTTAGATTATTGAAAAAAATGATTACTTTGATGCCTTGCTCGTTGGAAATTATTGTTAAAAAATTTAAAAAAATTCCTTTTTTAAAAACCTTCGGTCCTTCGGTTTTGCACGCGGGCACCACTCTATAACGGGTTGCAAATGCGGTTGAGAGGGCCCTGTTGAGACTGTTTATAGTCAAGTGCTTTCTTATGAAAGAAACAATTTTAAAATAGCCAGGCCTGCCACAATGATGACATTTGGCGTTGGTTGCTCTTTTTTTAGTATTTTTTGTCGATTGTTCTGGGACATCTTCTAGAACTTATTCTGCCGTCTTGGAATGTGCGATAAGCTCGGACGATATACATCTCTTCGGATGCAGAAAATTTGTTTCACTCACAAAAGCTTTAGTGCTTGTATCTCTGCTTTCATTCGCCAATTTTACCTCGTGATCGAGTAATAGTATAATACTCGCGTATTTTGACGAAAGCTAAATTCAAATTATCCACAGATAAAGTTTCATTGGCAGTTATTACGCCATCATAGGAGTTTGGAAGTGTCAATAGCAGGTGTGACACTTTATCAGCTTTCTCCAGTTTAGCTCCAGTTGCTAATAGTTCGGCAACCAAATCACCATACACTGTAAAATGTTGCATCAGCGAAGTATCACCTTTTAATTTTAAACTTAATAGTTTTTTCGCAACGCCAACTGAGACGCTATACCTACTTTTTCGTTCATATATTTTATCCAAACTTTGTAAAATTTCTTTGGCAGTACTGTCTTCTTTGGCAAAACCAAGAAATGAGTCCACTAAAACACTTTTCGCGAGACGCTCTAATTTGAGCCACTCCTCGGTTACCGGATTCGACCTTTCAGTGTCTATCACTTTTATCGCATCAAGTTCAGATAAAAGCGCTCTAACCCGAAACTTTCACACACCGTACTTATCACCATCAAACTGTTTAATGTTTCTCCTTGTACTTTTATTCTTCATTATCCTAATTTTTCACAAAGTCACTTATAAATGTTTTTCACTATTTACTTAAGTCTTTTATTAATCCACTCGTGAATTTTAAGCGAATGCAATGTCTGGGCCCATAACCTATTGGGTTATGGGTGAAATAAAACACAATTGAATTGGCTTGCAAGAACACTGTTTTTAATTACTTTTATAAAAATTCACGCGGAAGGTTTCAATGGGACTAACTAACTGACTGCTCTAGAAATTGTATCTTAAAAGATGCCTAATGAAAACATTCAGACCACACAGGCCCAAGAACGTTTAGACAGCACTTTTATTCATAAGCCCATCATGAACTGCCATCGTGATTTAATATAAACATATAAATATACTGAGAAGGCGATGACCTAAAACTAAGAAGATTGGAATTAATTTTTGTTAATATTCCAACAAAGCTCCCCCAAAACCCACCGAATCATAAATATTTTTAGCTCAAAAACTAGTTGAGACAAGAAGAGTAATAGTATATTGTGTACTTAGCAGGAAAATTTATACATTCACGGCCGATGGTAAAATTTGCTGGAAAAGGCGCAAATATTTATTGCCCTTCCTGGCAAAATTAGCTCTCTATAGATTAGTTTATTGGATCTAGACTGTATGTTTAGTAGTTCGTATATTTGGTGCTTCTGCCATTTTATTACTGTAATTTTGAATTTCGCGTAAAATTTTAGACCTAATTGAAACATCATACTCTATCCGTAAAATTATTAATTTAGGAGATAGAAACAAATGAAAATCGAGCTTTTGGACAGTTTTCCATCTTAACTTTTAAAGATCTATGCATGGTATCATCCTAGAATGTACATAACAATGATGTGTGTATCATTTTGTTATTATCCTTGTTATTTGCTGTCTAAGATCGTACCATGCGAGAAAGCTCTTCAATGGATAAGACAGGAAAGTGCAAATTATTTTCGGTCATCTTCAACCGTTTTTTTCCGTATCTGTACCTATCTACCAACGTTTTTTGTCAATATTTGTCCTCAGCCGTGAATGAAAAGGTAAGATCATACTTTGACGATAATTTATCTGATACGTGTACTGTTTCTGGGAATATTTCCCTCATGTATAAAAAAATCCCATTAGAGGAGTGCAATTCTCGGAAAATTACAGCGATAATTGCACTGTAGAAACCGAAAGAGCACGGCGATAATTGCATCCTACGTATCTATGGTAATTCCATTGTAAACTTACGATGACAGCGACAATTTATAAATAACGTCCAAGTCAAGTGAATATATATTATTAAAAATGTCTCGTTTCGGATTAAAAAAATCGTATTTATGCATCTCTTTATTTTGCTTACAGTTACATGTACGTTTTTGTATTAAAAAAAGAATTAAATGTATTTTTTTAAACCATGTCCTTATTTGGGAAATATTCCCTCGAATTACACTCGTGCATCAAAATAACGCATTCGGTCATTTTCAGTTTTTAGGCAACACGCTGTCATGCAAAATTATCGGTAATTTTGAGGCACTTGTGCAATTACTTCCGAATATTTCCCTCATGTATAAAAAATCCCATTAGAGGAGTGCAATTCTCGGAAAATTACAGCGGTAATTGCACTGTAGAAACCGAAAGAGCACAGCGATAATTGCATCGTACGTATCTATGGTAATTCCATTGAAAATTTGACAGCGACAATTTATAAATAACGTCAAAGTCTAGTGAATATATAGGTATTATTAAAAATGTCTCGTTTCGGATTTAAAAAAAATCGTTTTTTTTGCATCTCTGTGCTTTGTTTACAGTTACATGTACGTTTTTGTATTAAAAAAGAATAAAAATGTATTTTTTTAAAACCATGTCCTAATTCGGGAAATATTCCCCCGAATTACACTCGTGCATCAAAATAACCAGAAAATTTTGCATTCGAGCGTGTTGTCTTAGAAAAACTGCATTCGGTCATTTTCATATTTTGCAAAAAGAGCCCTCCACCTTCGGTGTCGGGCTCTTTCTCCAAAATATGAAAATGAACTCATGCAGTTTTTAGACAACACGCTGTCATGCAAAATTATCGGTAATTTTGGTGCACTTGTGCAATTACTTCCGAGAACAATCTCTAACTCTTGTTTCACGACATAACCCAAGATGATATAGTGCGGATTATTTATGAACTCCCGAATAAAAAGTTTTCTGGACTCGATGAAGTTCCCATTGAACTGCTTAAGTCTATGTGTACTGAAATTTCACCAATACTGGCTGCGCTATTAAATGTGTCAATCAGAAATGGCAAATTTCCGGAATGCCTAAAGGAAGCCAAAGTTGTGCCGATTTTTAAGAAGGGCGATGCTGAGAGTGTTGAAAATTACAGGCCTATTTCGATTCTTAGCATATTCTCCAAAATATTTGAGAAAACAGTACGCGATAGATTGACAGTATTCTTGAGTAAGTACAGTGTCTTGAGTGAATGTCAGCATGGCTTTAGAATTGGGCTACCTACTGAATCAGATGCTGCGAACCTGATTCAACATGTGGCTTATAAGGTGAATCGTGGGGAAAAGGTTGTTATTTTCTCCTTTGATTTAACGCAAGCGTTTGATGTTGTAGACAAAGGCTTTGTGGGTGAAAAGCTTTTAAAATTGAGAATTAGGGGTTATTTAAACAGCTGGATATGTTAATTTTTAACGAATAGAACAATCTTTGTAAGTATTACTAATACTCTGTCTGATGGTTTTGATCTAAATCTCGGTACTCCTCAGGGAAGTTCGTTGGCCCCTCTACTTTTCCTGTTGTTCATCAATGATCTTTCAGAATATATCACAAGGGGTCAAGAATTTATGTATGCTGATGATACCTCGAGTGTCGTTCATGGTTCCTGTTAGGAGGACATTTGTGAAGCTGCATCAACTGTGCTTGAACAGTTCTCCACGTAGGGAAGAAGTAACAAACTATACCCGACGCGCCGAACAGATTCACCAATCGCGGAAACAATTCGTCTTATTTTATGATTAAATCGACCCAATGTTTTGTTTTTCATTTCGATTTTTCTTATCCATAATACAAAAAATAAAAATAGATTGTGTTAATCAAAGTTCCTATGTTTGGAATCAATGGAATCATAAAATAAGAAGAATTATTGTATCCGTGTTTTCCGTGTTTGGTGAATCTGTTCGGCGCGTCGAGTATAATCATCAATCGCTCTAAAACTGTCTGCTTGGAAATGACTTCTATGAGAGCCAATCCGTGCGATTTCGTATTTCAATTTGGAGAATATATATTGCGCCCTCAAAACTCAATAAATTTTATTGCGCTTCATGTCGATTGCAACCTCTCGTGGAACGAACATATAAATAAAGTTTGCTCCAGATTCAACCAAAGTTACTACGTAATTGGTTCTTTAAAAAATTCGTTAAAAAACAAGAATATTCTGCTCAATGTTTATTACGCATTTTGTTACTCAGCAATTGCTTATAACATAATAACATTGGGCCAGGCAGTTGAAGTCCAGAGAGTACTTATAATTCAAAAACGAATAATTCGTCTTTTATTCGACTTACCCTATACATCCACTTGTAGGGATACATTTAAAAAACATAATCTGTTAAAGGTGGTGTCCATCTACATTTTTAAGCTATTGTTGTTTATTCATGTTTATTCATGGGTACTGTACGCGGAGTAGAAATAACATCTATCTAGATAGACATAATCGTGAAGATCGTGAGGCTTATAAGAAAACTCCGGTATATTGTGGAAGCAAACTCTACAATATGTTGCCATAAACCCGCCTCAATCCTTTAAGAAAAAAATAAAAAAGCTTCTTTTATCCAAGACTTTTTATAGTATTGTGGAATTCACAGCTTATCTGCAACATGCAGAATAATTAAAAGTATATATATATAATATAATTCGCAAATGCTTTAATTAACAAACAACAAATTTGTAATAATAATGGCAACTATTGAGTGAGTAACCGAATAATGCACTTTGCAGTTATCATAAAGTCAGCGTGCATTGAATGAGTAAAGCATGAATTTCTCGAAAATTTAATTGAATATATTGCCATCAAACAACTATACATTTTTCCTTAAAAATAGTTAGTTTATCAGATATACTTTCAAAAATCGCGATAGAGTTTTGCATAAAAAGTTTTGATAAATAATTTTTATTCAAAAATGTGTAACTAGCGCTCTCTATGAACAACCTGGACACTAAGTTCAGATTCGGATTTTACATCACCCAAATTGTACAAATTATGGAATAAAAATGAAATTCGACATCAAACTTGGTCGCCTTGATTTTTTAATCGAACAACATTTTACTAAGTCAATCTACAGTCATTCTATAGCGCATCCATTATAGCTGTATTTATGCCGAAACGTTTCGACTATAAAATGATATTTTTCTACAGCCGCGCGCAATATTATATTGTGTAACTAGGAGGAAAAGCAAAACATACCTGGACGACTGTGGTAGTTGCTGGACGAGGCGCAGCCGAGGCCAGCAACACCGGAGTCCAGGAATGTGCTTTTCCTACGAGTTGCACATACTATTTTTTATCCGATCGAAATTAATTAGAATACGTACTTATATAAATAGAGCCAAATATTACTGTAAATAAAAACGTGTTTTAAATTTAAACTCAACATAATATCAAGTTTTGAATCGAGCGAGCTTCGTAGCTACGGAAACTACAGCTAAATGTTACTTTTGATAGACGTCAGATCTGACAAACAAGGCGTTTGGATATGACAGAAATGTTACATTCCCGGCCTAGGACGGGAATGTTATATTCCCGGACTGTTATTTTCTATTCTTGTACAGTTATTGCATGTTGCCAAGCAACGAATACAATATACTGGAATCATGACTTTTGCGGTGAGAAAACACATCGGAAAGGTGTCGTTTTTCGTCCGATCGGATAAAAAATAACTAAATACTAAATTCAAATGAAATCGCAAAATCAACTAATGCCGTGGATCCTTATTTTGCGCTCTAGCGCGAACATGGAAAAGGAAATTCTCGCTTTTTCCGTCTAGTGTGCTGAATGGTCATGGAAACCGAAGATAAATAAATGACAGTCGTGCGTTTGTTACAGTTTGTTGCTGGCAATCCTGTTCTAAATATGCCCGAAGCCCGAACATAATATGTCAAAACTGACAGTCATTCGCAAATTTCAGAATAAGTATAGAGAAAAATGTGCATTTAATTTTAAAAAATACGGCTGTAGAAAAAGTTCTGTGTGTTTTTCGAGCGCAAAGTAAGATTGCCGTTTTCGAAAGATTACTGCGCTCCGTTACGCGTCGCGCAGTAACATTCTTTCTCAAGCGGCAATCCGTTACTTTGCGCTCTAAATACACAAATAACTATTAGGATCGACTTCTACTACGGATTATTGCTTGCACTAGTAGCATAACACGACATGTGATTATATTATATTTATACTGGTTCAGCCAACCATTGAAATAGTTATTATTAGGTTTGTCATCGAAATGATGTAAAACGGAAATATTGTAGATGTAAAACATGCATTCTTTTTGATATTGCTTAACTTATCAAAATACAGTCGCTACTTTCAAGTGGAAATTATTGGGAAAAATACATGCAAAGTTGCATTTACCTATAGGTAAGGATTATCGTTATCACCTGAATACTGGCGAACAGAGATTAAATAATATAATACCATACATAGAAGCAAAGCAAATTTAAATAATTTTTAACGTAATGTTCATACAGATAATAGATTACTAGAAAAATAAGTTTACGTCCTATTTATGCACGTATAATCCAGACTCAATAGTGCCATCATGCAATAGCACATCTATGTCAATACTGTATAACATTTTGAATTTGGAAACAACTATAAATTTTAACAATTGCGTATTTTTGTGGATATTTACAAAACTGGCTGAATAAATATTAATTTCATGAATGTTATTGCTCTACCTTTGAGAGGGGTTTGTCGTAGGCGCTTCTTTGCTTCTGCATATTATGCTATTTCTTCTGCATATCATGCTATTGGACTGCCTAGTTTAACCATTACGTCATCCAATGGTTGGTTCTCGGGCGCCACCGCATCTGGATTATAGTTGTAGAGGGCCCACTCCGCACCGGGTTGCTTTTAGACAGTGGAGAAACGGCAAATCAGGGGTCAATCTTGAATGTTTGCGTGGTTGCCGGCTGCTTTTAGAAATTCACTTGCTTATTCTAACTTAGTACTAGCAGGAAGGGATTTAGAAAGAAAACACATAATTTCAAAATACACCTAATACGGCATCTCTATTTGCCAATCTGGAAATATAAATAATGGTGACGTCAAAACCCTGATGACCTATGCTAACCTAACGTTGCAACGTAAGAATTCATTCTTCATTAATCCACCCTACCTAAACTGAGGTTAACCTAAACTATTAATCCTTAACTAAAGAAGTTACTCTTATGCGACTTATGCTTAACCCAAAAGATAAAGAAACGAAAATATTGCCAGAGGGGGGGTATGGTATGCGAAACGTAACGGAATGACATTGACATTGAGAAGAGAAACAGAGCCGCGTTATCAAGTGTTAAGGAACGGTACTACTACGACGAAGCTACTTGGATTACGGTATCCACGAGTCCACGGACAGGCACTCGACTGACGGTCCGACATCGGTCCAACGTAGCTCCTCTGACTTGGTCCTGACGGGTATGGATATACGCGGCCTGATGCTTAGAAGGATACGGAAACATGCGACGATAGCGTTAAGGTTCGGATCATAACAAAAATAAGGATGACGACGATACATAGGATACGGTGCGTCATTAACAAATGACCTGACGAGGCTTCCTGCATACATGAAAAATAAATCCCGAATTGCGCGTGCGCGAATACGTCATTGCTTCCCGGTCGTGCTTCGCTACTACGATTTTACGCCGTCGTTGAGGCGGTAGGCTAGGTAAGAAACGGGGTAGGTAGACTGAGTGTGAGAGAGAACTTGTAAAGATAGAGCCGACCGGAATTGAAAGACCGAGGCCGGCTTGTAGTGTAGAGAGAGAGCGCATGTGTAGTGAAAGAATAACTGATCGGAATGGAAAACCGAGACCAGCTTGTGTAATGTAAGGGGGTGAGTGAGATGAGGAATGGAGGAAGGTGGGTTGAGTGTGAGATAGAGCTTGTAAAGATAGAACCGACCGGAATTGAAAGACCGAGGCAGGCTTGTAGTGTAGAGAGAGAGCGAGAGAGTGTGTGTAGTGAAAGAATAACTGATCGGAATGGAAAACCGAGACCAGCTTAGTGTAGTGTAAGAGGGAGAGAGATATACCTACAGTAATACCTATATAGCAGCAGCGAAGGCGGCGGTCTGCTGAAGGCGGCTGTCATGGCGGCGACCTGCAGGAAGCGGCGTGGGTCTGGCTCAGCTTGGCGGCTTACATTGGCGGTAGTGGTGGTCCTCTTCCTCTGGTCTGGGCTGGGCTAGGCGGCTGGCTGGCTGGCGACGTCTTCTTCGAGAACCCGGGTGAGTTCTGCCTGTTCAGCGCGATGCAGCCCGGTTTTGTTACCTCGACGCGTAGTGGGGAATCACGTCATCGGCAGGCCGATGAGTCGGGACCTTCACGCGCACGGTGCTGCGACGGAGATCGCGATGTTCTACCGGTACCGCGAACTGAGTTTAGAATATTTAAATTATATTTTACGAAAAAGAATGATGTGAATAGTTCGTAAAATAAGAAAGTTAATCCGGCTAGCATACCATTCCCCTAAAAATATAGTAACTTCGTTACACACCCCCCTTTCTTTGAGAAAAATATTTATTCATAAATATTTTACACCTAAAACTAAAAAAAGCCTAATTCGGATATTTATACAAATCAAAATTCGCGAAACTAAATGGCCTCTTCTTCGGTTCTTCCTCCGGTGTCGGGCATCTCATAGACGGGTGTACATGAGGTGGGTCCTCATGCTCACATCGCGTTCAGGTTCTTCATCGGGTCTTCGGGGCCACTGTATAGTGGATCCCTAGTCCAACCGGTCAGCCAGATTAGTGGCTGAAGGAGTACTGGGTACGGTTGGACTCTTACCAGTATGATAATTGACTTACATACTGGTGTCATGAGCCGGTTTAAGGTCCTTTATATGGATGTGTCTCAACTTCTTGCCGGAACGGTCTTTGAGGTCATAGACAACGGGTGAGACGACCTTAACCACAGTGTATGGTCCTGAGTATTTCGGTGCCAGTTTGGCGGCGAAACCTTTGACTGCTGACGACAGCGGATTTTCTCTTCGTAGGACTTGCTCACCAACTCGACATCGCCATTCTCGACGACGCAAGTTGTAGTGATGGCTCTGTACGGTGAAAGCTCTTCCTAGATTAACACGGACCAGTTCATATACTTCTTTTAACTTTTGAAGTCGGCCGGTCTGGACCGTAAGCTGTTGGTTATCTGCTTCGGCTTCTTCCTGTCGGTCATGGTTATCCGTCACGCTTCGATATAATGCTTTGGGAGGGTCTAATTCACGCCCAAAGTTAAGGAATGCCGGTGAAAATCCGGTGGAGTCATGACGGGAACTGTTGATAGCAAATACCGGATCGGGTAGATGCACATCCCATTTTCTGTGATCGGTCTCGCAGAATTGGGCAACCATTGTCTTAATGGTTTAGTTGGTGCGTTCTACGGGATTGGCTTGCGGTGTATATGGTGGTGTCAATCGATGTGTGATACCCATATCACGTAGAAGTTCCTTGAAGCTCTGTTCGGTATACTGGGTTCCGTTGTCGGAGATAACTGTGCGAGGACACCCAAATCTTGTAATGACTTCTTCGTAGAAGGCCTGACTGACAGCTTTGGCGGTGGCTTTCCGAATTGCACGACACTGGACCCACTTGGTAAAAAGATCTTGAAAAACCACCATATAGTTATTCCCTTTCGAGGAGCGGGGTAATGGGCCAACTAGATCAGTACTGACCGTTTCCCACGGTTGGGTATTTCTTGATGGTTGCATCTTACCAGGCGTCACTTCTTGGGCGGTTTTATAGCGTTGGCAAGACGGACAGTTTCTTACATACGTTGCAATATCTCGGAACATGCCCGGCCAGTAATATCTAAGTGCGATTCTGGCTGTTGTCTTAGCTATTCCCAGATGTCCTGCAGTTGGTCGGTCGTGGTTTTCTTCCAGAACTGCTTTACGGGCTGGCTTGGGAACACACACTTTCCATGGATCGGCTAGGTCATTTTCGGTAGAGTCAGACATATCCCAAAAGTGACGGTATAACCTGCCATCTTTGATACAATAGTCGGGAAAAGCTAGCGGATCATTTTCTACAGCTGCCCTTTTAGCACTGTACCAGGTACATGGGATGAATTCCTCCAAGGTGAAAATTGGATCTGGTTGGTCTTCAGGATTGTCGGTAATAACCGGATCTCGGGATAAGGCATCGGCCACTCGGTTAAGTACTCCCTTTCGGTATTTCATTTCGAAATCAAACTGCTGAAGATATATGCTCCAACGAGCTAATCTCCCGGATGGACTCTTGATGGAATGAAGCCAACGGAGAGACTGATGGTCAGTGACAACTGTAAAGCGGCAGCCTTCCAGGTATGGTCTCATCTTCTCGATTCCCCAAACGATAGCCAATCACTCCTTTTCGGTGACGGAGAATTTCTTCTCGTTAGGATTTAAACTACGACCTGCATAAACGATTACGTGATCGCCATCTGGTCCATGCTGAATCAAAGCTGAGCCTAACCCATTATCGGATGCATCTGTCTGCAACACGAAAGGTTTGGAAAAATGCGGACAAGCCAGTACTGGGGCTTCGGTTAGGCAAGTCTTCAGGTGGTCGAATGCGTTCTGCTGGTCGTCAGTCCATGCCCATCGAATACCTTTCTTTAAAAGACGATGAAGTGGAGCAGCTATCTGGGAGAAGTTTTGAACAAAGCGTCGATACCAAGAAGCGACGCCTAAGAATCGTCGGAGGCTGCGTAAGTTGGTTGGAGCGGGAAGTTCTAGGATGGCGGATACTTTTTCGGGATCAGTGCGAATTCCTTCGGCAGTAACGAGGTGACCCAAGTAGCGGAGAGATCTTCGACCAAATTGACACTTTTCAGGATGTATTTTCAAGTTAGCACGTCGAAGACGGCGGAATACTTCTTGCAGATTACGGAGGTGTTCGTCAAATGTTTTTCGAGGATGATTATGTCATCTAAATAGGCGAAGCAAAAAGGATCTAACTCAGGTCCAATAATCCGGTCCATTAGTCGCTGAAAGGTGGCAGGAGCGGAGTGTCCAAACGGCATAACTCGGCATAACTCGGAAGTGGAATAGCCCGACGCCTGGGACAGTAAAGGCAGTGATTGCTTTACTAGCTTCATCCAGTGGTATCTGCCAGTAGCCTTGTTTAAGGTCGATGCTGGAGATGTAACGGGCTCGTCGAAGCTTGTCTAGGATTGCATTGATATACGGTAATGGGTACGCATCCTTGCGTGAGATGGCGTTGACTTTCTGAAAGTCGATGCAAAACCGGTGTTTGCCATCCTTTTTCCGGACTATCACGACGGGAGAACTCCATGGGCTATCGGATGCCTCAATTATGCCGTCTTCCAACATCTTTTGTACTTCGGTATTGATAATTTCCTGCATTTTCGGATTCTGTGGTCGGTATCGTTGCTTGATAGGTTCGGGCTGTAGTAGATAGATCGAATGCTTGATTAGCGGTGTGGTTCCTCGGATATCTTCAAATTTCGGTAGCTCTTGATCTAGAAAGCGTTGAAGACTGCGTTCTTCCTTGTCGGTTAGGGTCAGGTTCGGACTGCTGTTGACTTGGTCTATCGTGCTACACATATTAGGAGAAAGCAGAAGTTTGTTCTGTGGATAAACTTGACTGGAACCGAGGTCTAGATGGAACAGATGCCGTCCCAAAATGTCCATCCCTAGTACGATGTCAGAAGTCAGATGCGGAAAATAGCTAATCTCCTCGGTCAGTGTGACATCATTGAACTTAAGCGGAATACGGTAAGCTTCGGTTATGTCAATTAGGCCACCATTAGCTACTTTTGCACTTGTCACGGGAGCCCGTACTTTTGGGCAATGGTTCCTTCGGCACTCGGTTACGGCTAAGTCTCCTATATATGAATTGGCGGCTCCGGTATCTATGAGAGCAGAGAACGGAGTATTCTGAATATACACCAGGGCGTGAGGACGAATGTCGGATGTAGCGGGTATATGGTCGGGAGGATTCGAGGTTCTTCTGATACGGTGCTGAACTGACCTCGGGATGGTGCAGCGCCGGTTTAGTTTTCCGGATGGGAGCACTTACAGTCTCGGGACATGACACCTTTTTTCCCGCACCGTGAACAGAATAATTGTGCCGGGTTTCTACAATCTTGGCGGACATGTCCATTTTCTCCGCATCTCCAACACTGGACTTCGGTATTTACTCTCTGTTGAGGAGGGTTGCTGAAACGGTGGATGGTTCTTCTTTGGTATCCTGGATTGGTTGGTGTGATGTTGGCTGGTGAGTCCATTCTGGTTTGACGGTAAGGAGGTGTGGGCGAAGCCTTGGACTGGCGAAGTTCCTCAAGGAGTAACTCTGTTTCACGGACTATTCTGGAAAACGTGATTATGTCGGTGTAGTCGGATCTTCTAATATGCTGCCTATATTCCGGCAGCAGGTTTCGGTATAACCACCGCAGTTCTTGATCAGGCCCAATTCCGCCATGTCTACGGATTAGCGTTTGCAAGTCGGTTATGTATCGGCCGCTGGCTTCATTAAGGTGCGTATAAATATGGCGAGACGCGCGCGAGTCGCGCCTGAGCCGCGCCTCCAACGGAGGCTCGCGAGTCTACCACGAGCCGCTCGAGGGAGGCTCGTCGGAAGCTTGCAGCGATCCGTTTTCTGTCGGTTTTTGGGGCGACCTCAAAGGGATTTTGCGCGTCTAGTGGGACAAGTTCATGGCAGGCTCGTTCAAAATTTGGTTTGCAGCGAGACCTTTGAATTCGTTTCCGTTTTACAGTGGCGTAGGGCCATCAAATATCCAAAAATAAACTGTACGGCATGGCCGCACATACTTTCAGACTCTCTTTTGTTAATACTTTTAATAATCATAAACATTTGGTGCCATAGAACTAAATAAAATTAGATTAATGCACCACAAAACTAAAAATAAGTAATGAACGCCATCACACATCCTTAATTTTAGGATAAATTACGCCAGTGACCGCACTGCTTTGATTGTTTAACCTGAAATGTCATAAAAAATAAGCATTTCTATTTCCAATAACAATAAAATATTTTAAATTTTAAACGTGAAATGTAACTCCACAATTTTAATTTTTTGGGGTCTGGAACAACCAGGATGCATAACTAACCATCTCTTTTAAATATCGTGTATGTGAAAAAGATTTATTTGCATTTAGAATTCTCAAAAACTGTGACAGTGTTTACAGATCGCGAGGAATACTGAAATTATGAGTCGTAAGCGGCGGCCTGTGGTTGTTTATTTAATAAACTTGAAATTACAAAAGCTACACTGCACATAACTAATAAAGCTGCCGTTTGTTCTTGGTCGTCAGACATGGCAGGTCTATTCTTTTATTTTCTTGATTTCGCAACCACGATTATTATGTCGCACTTCTTCACTCAGTTCTGAACTGAGCCGAAAAACAAATCCAAAAGTGGCCCTGCTTAAATTAAAATAACTCGTCGCTGGCTCGTGTCATGCGCGTATCTCCTGATGGATTCGGGATACTCGCGGTAGGCTCGCGTCGGGCTCGCTGCTTCAAAAAACTTGCCACGAGCCACGAATTTCTATGAATAGGCTTGGCTCGCGCGCGGCTCAGGCGCGTCTCGCGCGCGTCTCGCCATATTTATACGCACCTTTAGACTTCTAGAGGCGACGACTAATTTCGGCTTCTAGATTATCGGCGTGATTTAAAGGAAAGTAGAACGTCCGAAAATCGGTGATAAAATCCTGCCATGTTTGCCAGTTGAGCCGGTTGTTTCGAAACCCGAGGGCGGCTTCGTCTCTAAAAAGTTCGGGCATGTGGGGCAGCAGCCAATCCAAAACGATGCTCTGAGAGGCACAAATTTCTTCAAGTCTCTCAATGAAAGTAACTAGGTCATTTCTGCCATTAAAAGAGATATTCCATTTGTGTACCTTTAATGGCTGGGCGCTTGAAATGGGCATCGAGAGGGTAGGCGGAGTGACGAATGCAGCCGGAAATAGTGTAGGTACGGAAGTAGACATAACGGTAGTGGAAGCGGTAACAAAAGGCGAGATGGTCAACGGAAGATTTATCGGATTTGGCACAGTGGCAGGCAACAGCATCGGATTCGATAACGACGTCTTCAGAGATGGAACACTTGGCTGGGTTGTGGCGGTGGAGTAGAGAATAGAGGGAACCGTAGCCGGTATGGCTATACTTGTCGGTGGGTAGGTAAACGGCTGACTTGTAGGTACGGGTGTGGCTCGGCCGTCTCGGATGAAGGTAATTTGCCGCTTCCGCAAAACTTCGGTAGTGCCGGTGGTCTCTAGTCCAAACTTGGTTAATTCGATCACCACAGCGTCCTTCTTCAGTGAATATACCCAGCTTACTCTGGTGTCGTTCGAGCCGGCTGGCGTCACGCTGCTGGCGGTGTTTGTGGTCTCGGGTTGACTGATGGTGGTCTGGTCCTTAAGCATCTTCGGTCCGTTTCTTGACTTGTTACCTTAATGGCACTGGTACGGACAGAACTATTAGCGGGGTCTCGAAGGTGTTGACTGGCTGACGGCTCGGAGAGAACTGCCCGTTGGATCTCGACGGTGTTGATTCGTTGACGGCTCGGTGAGAACTCCTCGGCTCAGCTCGGATTTCGGATGGGTGTCTGGTTGACGGCTTGGAGAGGACTCTTAGTGGGATCTCGCCGGTATTATCTGGTCGACCTCTCGGAGAGAACTGCTCGGTGTCTCTCGAAGGTGTTGGCTGGTCAACCTCTTGGAGAGAACTCTTAGCGGGATCTCGCAGGTGTTGTCTGGTCGACCTCTCGGAGGGAACTGTTCGGTGGATCTCGACGGTGTGGATTCGTTGACGGCTCGGTGAGAACTCCTCGGCTCAGCTCGGATTTCGGATGTGTGGTCTGGTTGACGGCTTGGAGAGGACTCTTAGTGGGATCTCGCCGGTGTTATCTGGTCGACCTCTCGGAGAGAACTGCCATTATACAGCGGGACGACTCTTATATACGGTCCTCGGTCTATGCTGCATGGTGGGGATGTCTGTTGAACTTAAACTCGGAATGGCGCATCCCTTCTTCTTTCAGAAATCTTGCAGGCGCAGAAACAAAGCGCCGTAACCTAAGACGGTATGAGCAACGGTAGAATTACAAAGTTTGTTAGCGGTATCAGATTCGGTAAGGCAGTTTACAGTGACGGTATTGTATTCGGTAAGACGGTTTTGGCACGCCCACCGTGAGAAAGAGGTGTCGGAGTGTCAGAAAGTAACGGTGTGAAGATGAACATTATCGGAGTGGTTACTTAGATTTTCGAGGGTATACTAGGTTCGGGTTGTCGCATTCCCCTCTGGCGGTTAGATCCTTGACTGCTGAAGACGTAATTTAGGCAATACGGATGGTTGGCGGGCGTGGAGACATCGGTCATTGAATTCGGCGTCCTTGATTTAGTCGGAAAAATGGTGTCGCTTCAATTTTGATGTTGCGCCTGCGCACAATGAATTTCGGTTGGGGGGCTTGATACTAGATTCTTGTGGTCTGGGAACTTCATTTTTACCAAAATTTTGCAAACTGAGCGCTATCTTCTGAACCATAGGGTCTACGGCCTTGAAACATCAAAATTTGGAATCGGAAGACCTGGTTTACTCGGAAAAGAGGTGCCGCGTCGGTTTTTGGGTTGCGCATGTGCAGAACGGATTTTGGTAAAACTCGGTATTTCCGGTTGTGCTCGATTAGCACGACATAATTTGGGGCCGGAAAACTAGTATTTTAACAAAAAGATGTCGAGATGTGTATTATGGGATTTTTACATGGAAGAAATGAACAGAGAGACCGGAATTTATGCGGAAAAGAGGTGTTACATGACTTTTTGGTCGGCGCATGCGCAGAAGGGATTTTCAGAAAACTGGTCGTTTCGGGCCTAACTCAACGGACATAACACTAACTAAGCCTAACTTAAATCTAAGGCTCCCCGGCCTTCTCTTAAATATACCAGGCTCGCCGGCCTGCTGCACGGTAGGGAACCGGATTTCCCCATGACAACCTGTCACTAACTCTCCCAGGCTCGACGGGGAACGCCATCGGATTGCTTCCTCCGCCGGCCTCCTTAAATCTACCAGGCTCGCCGGCCTTTTCACTAATCCTAGCCTTAACCCTAAGCTTATAATCTAACGGTCAGAGCACAAACATGTATTAGCCCGAAATGAGGTAGTACTGGAGCGTCCATTTCTGCGCATCAGAGTCAACGGTCTGATAGAAAACTGTTCCTCGGAAAGAAATTGTGTGGCGAAGCTGCTTGTTTCTCAGAAAGAGAGTCTGGGAAGAAAGTCCCTAATAAACGGATAGAAGAGTTCGGAAAGAGAGTCCATGATGACGGAAAGAAAGTCCTTCGTGAGCGGAAAGATGGTCCCTGCTCGGGCGCCAAATTTGTGAGAAGGTGTTTCTCGTTAGGCGCTTCTTTGCTTCTGCATATTATGCTATTTCTTCTGCATATCATGCTATTGGACTGCCTAGTTTAACCATTACGTCATCCAATGGTTGGTTCTCGGGCGCCACCGCATCTGGATTATAGTGGTAGAGGGCCCACTCCACACCGGGTTGCTTTTAGACAGTGGAGAAACGGCAAACCGGGGGTCAATCTTAAATGTTTGCGTGGTTGCCGGCTGCTTTTAGAAATTCACTTGCTTATTCTAACTTAGTACTAGCAGGAAGGGATTTAGAAAGAAAATACACAATTTCAAAATACAACTAATACGGCATCTCTATTTGCCAATCTGGAAATATAAATAATGGTGACGTCAAAACCCTGATGACCTATGCTAACCTAACGTTGCAACGTAAGAATTCATTCTTTATTAATCCACTCTACCTAAACTGAGGTTAACCTAAACCATTGTCTTTATCTATATAAACAAAGCCTAAACTATTAATCCTTAACTGAAGAAGTTACTCTTATGCGACTTATGCTTAACCCAAAAGATAAAGAAACGAAAATATTGCCAGAGGGGGGGTATGGTATGCGAAACGTAACGGAATGACATTGACATTGAGAAGAGAAACAGAGCCGCGTTATCAAGTGTTAAGGAACGGTACTACTACGACGAAGCTACTTGGATTACGGTATCCACGAATCCACGGACAGGCACTCGACTGACGGTTCAACATCGGTCCAGCGTAGCTCCTCTGACTTGGTCCTGACGGGTATGGATATACGCGGCCTGATGCTTAGAAGGATACGGAAACATGCGACGATAGGGTTAAGGTTCGGATCATAACAAAAATAAGGATGACGACGATACATAGGATACGGTGCGTCATTAACAAATGACCTGACGAGGCTTCCTGCATACATGAAAAATAAATCCCGGATTGCGCGTGCGCGAATACGTCATTGCTTCCCGGTCGTGCTTCGCTACTACGATTTTACGCCGTCGTTGAGGCGGTAGGCTAGGTAAGGAACGGGGTAGGTAGACTGAGTGTGAGAGAGAGCTTGTAAAGATAGAGCCGACCGGAATTGAAAGACCGAGGCCGGCTTGTAGTGTAGAGAGAGAGAGAGAGAGAGCATGTGTAGTAAAAGAATAACTGATCGGAATGGAAAACCGAGACCAGCTTGTGTAATGTAAGGGGGTGAGAGAGATGAGGAATGGAGGAAGGTGGGTTGAGGGTGTGATAGAGCTTGTAAAGATAGAACCGACCGGAATTGAAAGACCGAGGCAGGTTTGTAGTGTAGAGAGAGAGCGAGAGAGTGTGTGTAGTGAAAGAATAACTGATCGGAATGGAAAACCGAGACCAGCTTAGTGTAGTGTAAGAGGGAGAGACATATACCTACAGTCATATATATATTTTTAAGTATATGCCTACAGTAATACCTATATAGCAGCAGCGAAGGCGGACAAGAGAGGCGGCGACGATGACGGTCTGCTGTCATGGCGGCGACCTGCAGGAAGCGGCGTTGGTCTGGCTCAGCTTGGCGGCTTACATTGGCGGTAGTGGTGGTCCTCTTCCTCTGGTCTGGGCTGGGCTAGGCGGCTGGCTGGCTGGCGACGTCTTCTTCGAGAACCCGGGTGAGTTCTGCCTGTTCAGCGCGATGCAGCCCGGTTTTGTTACCTCGACGCGTAGTAGGGAATCACGTCATCGGCCGGCCGATGAGTGGGGATCTTCACGCGCACGGTGCTGCGACGGAGATCGCGATGTTCTACCGGTACCGCGCGAGTACTACGGAAAATGTGAAAACCGATTTCCCGGCTTTTCGCGACGGAATATTTTATTGAACTGAGTTTAGAATATTTAAATTATATTTTACGAAGAAGAATGATGTGAATAGCTCGTAAAATAAGAAAGTTAATCCGGCTAGCATACCATTCCCCTAAAAATATAGTAACTTCGTTACACATTGTACTCGCTTTTGATTTTTGAATAAAAGGTATTTCTTACCAGCACTAACATCGGGCATTTACGATAACTGGAGCGGTATCTACCGGTATGTATCTGAGCGTTCGTTAATTTGTGTTCCATTAACCAACCGTGTTCTGTAATTCAATTCAATCTAGCGATACATGTACCGCGCTCCAACTTTATGGATCTGCTATTTGTGTCGGTACATGTCGGTTTGTTTACACCTTATATTGACATAACGTACAAATTCAGCCTGCGAGCCTTTTTGTTACTTGTATACTTCCGAAACTGAAAATAATTTTAATATTACATTAATTTTTAGAGAGAAATAATTAAAATGCCTTCAACATCATAACGAAAAGCAACAATTTCAATACATTTTTCAATAGACACACGTAATATTTTTCAATAGACACATATAATGCCTTCAGTTTCCGAATCACTACTATCCAATAGTTGAAAAGTAGCTGAGATTGCGATAGCATGACGTTTATTATTCTTCATTATAATCATTTTTTTTTAGGTTATTCGCGATCCGCTCCGTTCCGTTCGACAATTAGAGCCATGACACACACAGCGGTTTTTGCCGAATCGGCTGCCGAGTCGGCGGTCATGACACCATATATTTAATACTACTATATCGTGTGTCAAGCTTGTTTACTATGGAACTGCAGTTCGCCGAGGATGTACTTGTCGCACTCATTGCACTTGCTTGATGTGTACTTTGGTTAATTTGCGCATGAGCTAGCGAGGCAAATAGTATAGTATATTTCACATATTAAAATCATAATACTGGTATGTACGTTTTGAAATCCAATTCAGTGTGAAACGACCTCATCATAAATTAGTATTTATGTTAACAATATAATTTAGGAAATTTATTTGTCGTATAACTTTAATGAAATTCCAAAAATGAACAGATGTTTGTGGTAGATAGAAATAATTGAAAAACAACATATGATTACAAAACAATATGAATTTTATTAGTTTTCAAACGGGATGTAACTGCAGATATTCATTTATATATTTTTGGGTTAAGAGGTAAATAAAACATGATATTATCACACTTCAGATTTTATTGCCCCTTAAATGAAATAGTGTATTTTTGTCTTATATTATAGGTATTCCTCTTTAGACGACATTTGTTTGGCTTCATGGAAAAATCTCACATTTCTGTACAAATCCATAATTAATTTACATAATTGTATTCTATGATTGGCATCTTCACTACAAGTTCACACCGACAAATTGTCCAAGTTTGATATAACAATAAACAAAGTAAGTATAGACATTTGAGTAAAGTACAAAGCAAACAGTAAACACCAAAATGAACGGTGGAATTTGTGGGTAATGAACGACTGTAAACGGCAACAAACAACAAAAACTTCAAAATAACAATAAACAAAGTAAGTATAGCGATTTGAGTAAAGTACAAAGCAAACAGTAACCATCAAAATGGACTTTAATACTGTAAACGGCATATATTTATTAAATATATGGTAAACAGCAATAAACAACGAAACGGCAAACGAGCTGACAATTCGGCGCTCTATACGACCACGCACACGTGGAGGCGATCGATAATCGAAGGGGCAACGTTTATTGGTTGAAATAATTGACTTGCGCTCAACGCTGAAAGTACACATCGATCATTCTATCTCGTTTTGAATTCGGACAAATGTTGGCTCGACTCACGATATAGTAGTATTAAATATATGCATGACACACACAGCTGTTTTTGCCGCGGCGGGGCGCATGCATCAGATGACGTGCCGAGGCGGCTAACAAGCAGCGACTCGTCAATCGCCGCCGTGTGTGTTTTTTCCCATTTGCAAAGTATACTATACGCGCCGCGGTAAAAACCGCTGTGTGTGTCATTGCTCTTAGAGCCATGAGACACACAGCGGTTTTTGCCGAATCGACTGGCGAGTCGGACGCCGACTCGGCGCGTATAATATACTTTGCAAATGGGGAAAATCACACACGGCGGCGATTGACGAGTCGCTGCTCCTTAGGCGCCTCGGCACGTCATCTGATAAAATGTGTTGGAACAGCGACGTCTGAGAAGCAAAGAGAGGAAAAATGACTTGCAGCCAATCGCCTTGATGCACTTTGTCACGAGGACGAGGGGAACTTGACGCACTTGTTGCCGGATGTATCGGGCAAATAGATATAAATGTCGCAAATTTATTTAAATTGATAATGTGTAAAATAGATTATGAATTAAAGTTGAAGTAATAGTAAAGTTCCAGTTTGGATATTACTTTTTATTTTCAATGAGTTAATGAGTATATTAAATTATGTGTTTATCTAAATAATAGGTAGTAGCACTTCTCAAAAAAACTACTCGACAACATCGCCAATTTTTTGCCCGCATTCTTTCCGCTGTTCCAGTTATACTTGCCACACTTTACATGCACCGCGCCGCGCTGCGGCAAAAACAGCTGTGTGTGTCATGGCTCTTTCCATTTACCGGAACGTATCGACGTTAAATAATTATCGTAAATGCTCATTATGTAAACCCCATATGTTAGCTCTGTCCGAAACAAAAGTGAAATCAAGCACGACTCATATTCACTTGAATATACCTGGATATGACCGACATTACTCTAGAGTAGTTGTTTTTATACGAGACAGATTCAGGACAATGTAAGAGAAAATAACACTAATTGTGGATTACTGCAGCCATTATACTAACCCAAACTTATCGTTTCTTTTGTTTCCGCTGTTGCCGGCTCTATAAGGAAAGTACAGTAGACGATAATTGGTGGGTATTGGGAACAGCGGTACTATACCACTTATTGAGATCGGTAAATTATTCGGCCAGTATATGTATGATTTTAAATATGTACGGAAAAGCAAGGTGTCTGTCTATATTTTATAGGTATAGATACGTAATATGAATAATGTATCTAATACCTATGTACGTATTTAGAGAAATGGTTAGTAATAATGCACGAAATTTAAAACGAAGTACGTTTTTATTTGTTTCCATTTCGAGAATTTCTACAGCGCGCATAGGCGGCCACCATCAGCGTCGTCGATCATCGTGCCAGATTATCGCGAGTTCACTGTATTATTTTAGGAAAGTGCACGAACAGGGTAGTAATATTAGATATTTAAATACATAAATTATGAAATGTGGTATATGTGGTATTATAAAAAGGGGAAAGAACACCATATAGAAATATGTTTTTACAATATTGGAGAAATTGTAATGTAAGAGATACATTCTTTACATACGGGCATCCTAATATTCGTTACTCCTGTGCCCCCTGGAACGCGATTACCCTACCACCCGAAATCCTTCCTCCTACATCTTCGCTTCAAATAGCAAAGGCTTACATGCAATACGTCATGCGCTAAAATTTTGCTAGCGCGTGGTCCTTTCTAGATATGGATCTTTCTAGCTTGCTTTTTTGAAGTTCATAGATTGCTAGAAAGGGATGATCTATAATTAGAAACATCTAATTATTTTTATTGTGGATTTACTAAAAATATTCCTCACAGAAAATATACCGAATTACTAACAAACCAAAATAGTCTACATGATATAGTCAATGCCCGAAACGTTGATCGTTCCTAGAATTGATTGGTCAAAATTTTAAACAATTAAATTTGAGTTAGTTTTGATTTGGGCATATTCGTCTTCACTAAAGAAGCAAAACCAAACAAAACTCAGATTAACCCAAATTTACACTAACGGTTTGGGACTTTGACTAGCCAATCATAGGAACGACTGCACTTCGGACTCACTGTTCACTATAACACATATACCAATAATATCTTGACATAGGACATATTTTATATTTAGACATGATATTTTACATTAGTGTACAGGATGGCCCACATAAAGTAATCCCACCTTACTTCTGTATCTGTTAAGTACAAATATTTCTTGGATTTATTTGAATTTTTAAAATATTTTATTTTCATATGCTTACCTACAGGTTGTAAGGCGTATAAATATTGTGCCTTATTAACAACACCTTGTTATTGGGTCGGTATTGGAAAAAGTCGATTCAAACATGAATGATTCCTTTAGCAACAAACCATCATATTCTTGTTTTATCATTTTTTATATGTATTACAATGTATAACAACACATTTTTTATCACGCCTTAATTAATAAATAATGTATACACACATTCTATACGATGCTCAATATAATTCCAAAAAAAATGTGTATCTTTGTCCCAGATTAACCTACACTAATCTGGGTCTTTGTGTTTAAATATGATATCATAAAGTACCAATAACTTAATTGCCCAGCAACTAACGTTACTGTATTATCTCTCGTCTCAGTGCTGAAAATATTTTCAAGAGGTTGACTTCCCTTGCAGACTAAAATTCCTTAGTGGATATAATTTTAATAAAATCAAAATGCAATAATATGGGATGCTCGAGTGCTTTTATTATTACATAACGTTATTTAACGTGATATTTCTATGGTCCATTTTGTAATGCCTGAGGTCAAGTCATAAAACTTCCATTCGTTTATATTCGAGTGTTTAGTTATACCAAGAACCAATTCTGAAAAATGAAGAGCTATTAGTTAACAACCACTGACTATTTTTTTTATTTTTAGGTAATTTAAGAATTTGCGAATATACAAGAATATAGTCGCGCAGTGCATCTTCAAAAACCGATGCTCAAATAGAATGGAGCCTCAAATGCTATACATTTGAGATTGCGGAGCTCTGGACCTCAAAATTTCCTTAGTAGCTGATCCACAGGTCCTAAGATTGTTAGCAAGGAAAATTAAATTCAATTGAATTTAGACATTATTCAGCCATATCATGAAACATTAAATTAAGTTTTTACATTCGCATAACAAATCAAAGGGAACGCAAATATACTCACCACTGGGTCGGCTACATGTAGACAATGGTTAAAATTGAACGATTTTTCACACAAATCGGCGCCATCTAAAAATAGAGCAGTGTATTAAAGTGCAAACATCAACAAAGTAAACCGATGGTAGAAATAATCGCATTCAACGTTCGTCTAGTCATAATGCATGTTGAACGAAATCATATTTTTATTTTAGTATCTCTAAGGAAAAATATAAATTTAATGCAGATATCAAGATATTTTTGTTAAATTTGAAGGCATACATATCCAATATCTTAAAATATTTTTCTAATTTCACAATAAAGTAATGGGGGTCTTATATAGTTTTCAGTTTCTATACACACATTATTTAATCTTCAAAAAATTCTCCAACAAGTCGAATGTTGTGTAAGAAGTGCAGAGCTTCCCAAAGATAAAGATATTTATGCCAACCGAAGGATAAAAGTAAGGCCCATGCAAATTCTTCGCTATGATTATATCAGGTTTCTGATAAAGCTAGCTGAATCATGAATAAATTATCCCTAAAATGGATTATTAAAATAAATAATAAATTTTAAAGTTAACAACCACCAAAAAATGAACACACAATGCTAATTAATGAACTATATCAATCCAGTAAACGAACACAGTAGCTTTATTAAAATTTCAGCATTAACAAAATTGAAACCTAATTTCATCGGACAAATACTTTGATAATACTTTCACATTGCAAAATCCTATAGAGTTTCCTTTCGGTGCATGTATGCACCGAAAGGTGCATACATGCACAATATAATTTTATTGGTATCATGTTTTGTCTTCTTTCCACAACTTTGATGTTTTTGAAAATTCCATGGTTCTTATCTCATATTCTTTATCATTGGTATTTTTGATCTGTCCTGGATAAAATTGTCCAGAATCTTAAGGAATGGAGCTATTTTTCATTTCCGTAATCTTAATAGGCATATCAACGTCGTTTTCCGGTTTGCACAAATTCTTTCTTCATTTTGCAATTCATCTATTAAATTTTTGGCTACTGTAATTTTCTTTTCTTTCTTGTCGGTTCACTTTGTTCCTTATTTTCATCTTCATTTTTACCCTAGTTTTTGCCTCTTTTACTTGTTTTCTTTCTTCCAGAAAAAGGCAATTTTTCTGTTTTCTAAATTTTTAATTTCATTATTGGCTGATTTTTTATTCTTAACGTTTTCTTTTCTGTCATTGTTTTGAGCTAATCGCAAACAGCATTTTTTTCGTTTCCCTTTTTTTTTACTTTGTACAATGTGCCAATATACATGTTATTTTCATATTGTCAAATTATCTTCTTTGGGTATTTTAATATCGGATAATATATTAATTTTTTGCGTCTTATTACTCTCATTACCCTGACCGATTGATTTATCTGTTTTGGTAGTTATTTCGCTATTGATGACATAAATTTGTACTTAAATTACATTCGTTATTATTAATAAATATTTCGCTACTTAGGTATATCTTATCTTTAACGATATTTATTTCTTTGGTCTCAGTATCAAAGTTTACTTCTTTCTCATTTATTTTTTTGTTATTGTGATCCAGTATTATTTTTTCCAGGCTTTCAGCGGTTTGAAAACAGAAACACCGCATGACTGCAATATGTGAGTGGCATTTGGGAAGCAAGCACTACAGAACTATTCGCTTTCGAATAGTTTAACATTAATGTGTGATTTGTGTCCATCTAGAAATAAAAATATCGAAAATTCTATATTATTTTTCAGTGACCATGGGAAAAAGCAATTAGCTACATATTCATAAAAGGTCTCGGATGACGGCCAATCAGAATCTGATCGACAAAAAATAAGAATCTGGTATAGAAACTGCAACATATCTAGGTATAGTTTATAGGGTGTTACCAACATTGGTGGTACTGATACCGCAAAATTACACAGAACCGTCATGCTTTCCTTTTCTGGGCAACTGCTTATTATATAGAAGTCCTTATAATGCTTGAGTCCAAGAAGCTTGCGGGTTTTAGGCCAAAACTGCATTGCCGGCATTGAATATACGATTTGGATTCAAGATTACGTCCTATAGTTTTTCGTTGGTGATGCATCTTTCCAAATCTCTATGCCATTCTCGCATATTCCGTATTTGTTTTAGAAATTTCGGGTCTTCTATTTAAAAAAAGGAAAAGCAATTTCTTGCCGGGTCTGCTGTTGGTAAATGGATTATCCCTATTACTTGCTAACATGACTTTTTACACTGCTGTTAGCACATCATTGGGGACATGGGAAAACTCAGTTTTGCCTTTCCGATGATCCAATTTGAAAGTAAGGCCTCCTTATTCGCTTCTGATAAAACAGTTTTGGGGTCCATTTTTCTTTCCATGGGAACCAGCTGTCTAACTTTGTTGTTTAATATTACTTTTGGAATATTGTAATGTTTGGTGGCAGCATTTTGTGTAGTCACAAACATTCTAGCAGCATTTACTGCTCGTTCTAAATCTTTTTCGCTATATTTAAACTTGACATATTCTTTGTTATTAGTCATCTACAAAAAATTAATAACAATTTATTGAAGGTCCTGCTTATATTTGAGCAATAATTGCCTAGATTGGTACAAGAACCGATCTGTTCATTCCCTAATCCGAACGAACCAATAAATGAACACAGGTGCATACACCTATTTATACGCCGCGCCGTTTATTTATTGGTCCCATAAGCAATATTGAAATATAACAAATAAATGACTTCCGCTCCGTCTTCGTTCGGTTTGTTGGTTGAATTTCGCATATTAAAACCCAGTGAATGAACTATGGTTTCTTAGTTATTTTGAGGTTCTAGTAAATGAACATGTGCCAAAAAATATTATTTTAGCATTTAGCACCATTTTAATACTAACTTTAAGTATCTATACAACACCACTTCACTTAATAACAATAATAATAAATTCACATTTGTTTAAACGCAAGAAAAAACAGATTCTTGCAAAGGTATACAAGATATTTTACCTTATCAAACCAAGGGATTCAGGACCAGCTCACAAACACCATACACTTTCAGCCATTTTGTAAATTATTACAATTATTAACTTGAATTAACCAATAAAAAGAAAGTGTGCAATGAAAGTCATAAATCTATTTAAAATAGAGTATTTGATTGGGTGGCAGATTGAAGTCTTAATAATACCATTGTATATTATAAAATGATAATACCATTGTATAACAAGAAATTATACAATGATAATACGCAATATTTGAGACACTGGTTATTAACCGGAGGGTGTTCATTTAGTGGTGCATTAACCATAGCAAACAAGGCCGCTATATCTGTCCATATTAAGTAACTAACAAAACATACAAAAATGATGATTTGACTTAACTCCAATTAACTTAACGCTATTATTATAAATTAATATTAATTAAACTAAATATTTTTTCCAGTAACTTACTGTCAATATTCTTGCATTTATTAACGGCAGCCATTAAGACATCTTTTACATCGGGATGGGCTTGGGTTTCAATGAAGTCATAGTCGATAGTGCCATCAGGTTTCATCTGAAGAATTAATGAAGATAATAGTCACGTGACAATAAACTTTGGTCAACTAAACATATTATGGTGAAATAACTTACCCATTTAGATTCTAACATGAGACACTTCATATAGCACTGAAAATTAAAATATTATTACAGTAAAAATAAATATGATGTGTGTTATATAGTGTGTTTATTAAACATACGGCTCTAAGAATATTTGTTCTTCACTAATCCTAATCCTGAAAAGCAAACTTTCGGAAATACAGGGCGATACAATTTGTCGACAATAATAATGTTTTATTACCAAAAATTACATGTAAAGCTTCCTAGTCCAAAGACCTACTACCTCCAATTAGGATATGGGAATCTAATCTTGTCCTCTTTGACTGTTAACTCTCTCAAAAACACCAGGGTCGGTTTTTTTTAAATACACCCAGAAATTATCCAATTTTCCAGACCTTCCTATTTTTCCACTGAAGTAATGCAAATAAATGACCTTATATTTCTCCATAGGCAATAACTCAGGGAGTTTAAGTCCGAGCATCGAGCAGGCCATAAGCGAGGTTTACCTCGACCGATCTAACGATCTTCGTCTGTTACTGATAAAAACTCAAGAACACCCACACTAAAT
>JAEQML010053873.1:0-39394 GCA_016904865.1 Pissodes strobi
TTTTTTTTTTCGCCGAAAACCGCGTTTCTCTAAATTTTTTATTTTTTTTCTTTATTTCGCTTATAATATTTGTATTAACGTTCACGTCGCACAGGAGGATGTAGTGCACAGACATGCAATAAAAAATTAAAATGATAAACCTATACAGACTAAAAGCAAGAAGATCCAGAATTTATAATTATTAATTTTATCAAATATAAGATGTAATATTAAAACTTATTAGCAGCTAATTGGCATGGAGGAATATAACTATGCGCACTAATTGAAGCTAACCCAAACTAACCCAAAATATATTTCGAATGTTTTCATGATTTCACTTTATCTTGAGCTTTGTTCGGGTCCACAAGCTTGGTGTGCATTTTTCTTATTTATGCATTTGTGTTTGTATGTATATGAATTTTTTCTTGTTTTTATTTATTTTTCTTATTTGGTTTTATAATACTTTTATTAACTTTCCGAACATTCTTTCTTTTCATTTTTTTTCTTATTTCGTTTTATAATACTTCTATTAACTTTCCAAAACTTTTTTTTCAATTTTGGTGTAATAAAATCTTTATACTTTAATCGCGGTCAATGTCACTCTTAGTGATCTGTAAGATGAATTTGATGACCTAATGAATATTTTCCAAAATAAATCTCAAAAAAAATTAAAATAAGACATAAATTATCATCTAAAATTTTAAGTGAAATTTTACATAGACAAGTTATATTTAGAAATTACAGTTGCTACAAGTTTAGCATTCTCAACGATTTGTTTAAAAAAAATGGATATGAACAATTGCAACGCAATATCGCAAAGATCTTGAAAATGTAAGGGGATTCTAGGGTAAATAAGGTTACTAGGTTGTTAAGGAAATCTACCGGAAAAACCTAAGGAATAAAAAAAGATCATATGGCAATCCTGCGTCTTTACTCTTATAGTTCAAGTCCAATCTAGGGCTCGCACTAGTTTGGGTTACTTGACAGAAGATACCTTCTCAAAATATTGTGGTGTATAGCTCAATGTCTAACTTTCTTATGCAAACTTAGAGCAGTAACACGAAATCTTCCCGATTCTTATTTGTCCTTTAAAATTTCAAAAACTGTGTTTTCTTGGGTGGTACGCAATATACATTCAAATGCAGGGAGTCCACTTAGTAGGCGATCAAATTTAATAGAAAATAATACGTCTGATGATTTATTACAAGGATCAGCGATATTGCCTTAGAAAAGGGGTGCCATTAAGAGTACTTTAATAAAAATTGGATGCCCCATATATGAGCCGAAAAAAACCTCCAAAGTTTGAATTTTTAGGTTAAAGTGACGCAGGTGAACGTAAAAATAAGGAAATTTAAGTAGCCGACCCACTGTAGGCCAGTAGGGCTAACCCAAACTAACCCAACATATATTTCGAATTTTTTCATAATATCACTTCACACAAGCTTGATCTGCATTTTTTTTATTTATGCATTTATTGTCTGTATGTAATATGTATTTTTTCTTGTTTTTATTTTTTTCTTATTTGGTTTTATAATACTTTTATTAACTTTCCGAACATTTTTTTACGTTTTTTTAAATTTTTTGTCATTTTATCAAAAGAATTTTTTTTTCATAAAGCATTTTTTTCCTTCCCACTTTTGCCATCCCTGACCTAATAGCTGAACTGCATCACCTTTTTTTCGCCGAAAACCGCAATTCTCTAACTTTTTTTTATTAATTTTTGTTTTCTTATCTTGTTTTATAATACTTTTATTAACTTTCCGAAATATTTATTAAGTTTTTTTCAATTTTTTTCCCATTTTTTCTAAACTTTCTAGGTGTCTGGAGAGGTGGGGGGGGGGAGTAAAATTCCTAGTCCCACTGATGCGCTTATCAATGTTTCGATCCGAGGCTCCGTTGCAGAGATATCGGCAAAAAACAGCTTAAATTAGGGCCCAGGTTCCCCTCATAATATGGTCAAAGGTAGCCACCCATGAGGGTGGTACCATAATAAATTTCGACCCCGTAGCTTTTCCCGTTCTCTCTAAAAAATTATTTTAGTTTTTTTCTTCTCCCTCTTGTTCTGGCCGAGCGGCAGGAGATATAAGGTCCAGTTTTCGTCCAGGATCCTCATTTTACTCCGGCTATATGTCCTGAAAATATCAACACTCTAGCTATACTAGGACATGCTTAATAATTAAAGGGGCGTTTCACTTTGATAACCGTTTCAACTTTGATAAGCGTTTCACTTTTTCTGAATTTACACTTGCTAAAGAAGTTTCACTTCCACAAGGAACAAAAATTAAACAATAAAAAATTTTTTTGTAGGCTGTAAATACAATAAAAGTATAATAAAGTCTTTATAATTTAGTCGCTGTCAAAGTCACTCTTCGTTATATGTAAAATGAATGTGATGGCATAATGGATATTTTCCAAAATAAAACTCAACAAAACTAAAGTAAGAAATAAATTATTAACTGAAACTTTAAGTGGAATTTTACTTTTAAAAATGGCAGCATATTTAGCAATCTTAACGATTTGTTCCAAAAAAATTGGATTCGAATAATTACAATAAGGAAGAAAAATAAAGAAATAAATATTTTTTCTGTAGAAACAATAACAAAAGAAATAAAAATGTAATAAAATCTTTATCATTTAATCGAAATTATATAGCTATCAATGTCACTCTTAATGATCTGTAACATGAATTTGATGACATAATGAATATTTTCCAAAATAAATCTCAAAAAAACTAAAGTAAGAAATAAATTATCAACTAAAATTTTAAGTGGAATTTTACATAGACAAGTTATATTTAAAAATGACAGTTGCTACAAATTTAGCATTCTCAACGATTTGTTTAGGAAAAAAATGGCTATGAACAATTACAACGCAATATCGCAAAGATCTTGATAATGTAAAGGCAATTGTAGGGTAAACATGGTTATCAGGGATAAGGAAATCTACGCGAAAGGCCTAGGGAATAAAAAGGGCTCTGCACTAGTTTGGGTTACTTGACAGAAGATATCTTCACAAAAATTGTGGCGTATAGCTCAATTTCTAACTTTCTTATGCAAACTTAGAGCAGTAACACGAAATTTTCCTGATTCTTATTTGACCTTTAAAATTTCAAAAAATGCGTTTTTTGGGGTGGTACGCAATATACACTCGAAGGTAGTCGACTGATCAAATTTTAAAATAAGGAAATTTAAGTAGCCGACCCACTGTAGGCCAGAATGATCCAAAAATACCCTTTAGGTTTATTAAAATGGAAAAAATAATACATTTGTCTCCACAAAAGGGTTTTTTGGATTTTCGTTCATCAATCCAGAATGTAAAATGCAAAAAACTTTAAATTTTTTCGAAAATGGGTTACTACGGCCACAGAAGACCCAAATCGTACTGGAGATAGATTTCAACATGTAGAAAACATTTTTGTAAGCGTTTGCCTGCAAAGATTTTTTTGCTTTTTATAATAATAAAATAATATTTAATTAAACGACGCATTTTTTATGTTAAAAATCGATTTAAAACGATGGGAATTTATTTATAATTTAAGTATATGTAATATTTAATAAGAGACAAAAATTAAAGAGTAAATAATATTTTCTATAAAGAAAATAGCAAAAGAAATAAAAGGGTAATAAAGTCGTTATAAATGTAATCGCTGTCAATGTCACTCTCAGTGATATTATGAGATATAATAAATCGCAACAAAACTAAAATAAGAAATAAATTATCAACTAAGAGTTAAGTGGAATTTTATATAACAAAGTCTTACTTAAAAATGACAGCATTCTTAACGACTTAAGAAATTGATTTGTCAATATATAATAAATGTCAGAAAAAAATTGTGGCAGTTTTTATCATTTTGCCTTTTTTTGCTTTCGTAAAATATATTATGTGGAACACAACATTTATATGATATGTTTGTTTATCTATTTGTTGCTATAAATTTTTTGCAGAATAAGTTTTTTATATTTTTTATTAGCTGTAATATTGTGGACTATACACAAACTGGCAATATTTCAGATTATAAACTGTTGTTCGTTATAAATTATTATTATTATTTTAAATTATTTTTCATTATCGAAACAAGGCTCGATTTAAGTAAATCCTACGCCGATGCACGATGCACGTCCCGCCGAACCGCAAAAGCATTGCGTCTGGCCCTGACGAAATCATGGCCGGTCGCCAGACGGACAGACAGACGGACGCAAATATTCGGCGACCAGTTAAAAAGTGAAGACGAGCTACTTTTCGTTTTATTTTGGCGAGTCCACTTTTGCTTTCATTCGCCGATGCACCGATGATTACAGGCAAACAAACGATGCATTCTGCGTGTGTGATGTGCACGCCGGGTACTACCATTTTTAAAATGTTTAAAAATAACCCCGCCGAAAAACACGTTCGCTTTTGACCACCAGCTAAGCGTGGTCATGGTCATGAGTGAACAGCAACAGCCGCATGAGGCAGCAGGAAAATGCATTTTATTTAGATGGGTTTGATTTTTGATTAGGACGAAGAAATTAAAGTTCTTTTATTCTGACAGTACTTGCATGTGGGGAGGTTTCAAGCAAAACTGAATAAATTCACTTTTTATGAAAATTAAGCTGGGGTGGATATCGATTCAGTTTCTTAAAATACACCATATTAGCACGCAAAAACGGATAAATGCTCTTGCAAAACCAAAGAAATCCATTTTCGTTCAAAACCAAATAAATCTAAAAATACATATGTCCTGTCGAGTGTCCTATTTTAGCTAATTAGTAAATGCGTATTTAGAACAATAGATAGAAACAGGGATTTTCTAGGAAAACAAGGATATTGTCGCCGGGTCGTTTCTGCTTGCTTACATGCTACTGTAATCCCAAAAACGAGTTGAAAATAATGAGGAAGTAACTCAGGAAGAAGAAGAAATTAGTAATGAGTGTGAGTGCTCAAAAGAGGTATGTGCACTCCAGATTTAACTTACTTTTTAATGTAGTTTAAGCTTTAAAACTATTTTTTATTATTTACCATTTGGTTAAAAATGTATCTTAGAAAATTATATTACTATTTTTAAATTTTTAAGCAAAGATTTAATGAGGGTCAAAAAGGGAGAAAGTCAAATTTTGTTTGAAGTTTTTGTCGACTAAACCAACACATTTATGTTTATGTGTATTTCTATTAATGTCTCCTAATAAAGATTTGAGCAAAAACGAAGAAATTAAATTAAAGAAATAAAATAAACTGGTTTTTATATTTTTGTAAACAAAGCAAGATACGAAAACAATTCAAGAAGCAAAAGTGTTGTATTTCTAGTTGCTTAATACGAAAAAAATATAAAATGTTTAAAACAAGTCAGTGCCGCACATTTTTTTGTCAGCAATATTCGGTATGACGCCCCCCGGGACGCCACTGGACTTTATATTTTTAATCTAATTAAGGCTAATTAGCCCCTTATTGTTACAGATATCTTTATCAAATTTCAACAATATCGGTTAAAGTATATTTAAGATATTAATAAAAGAATCAATTTTTTTAAAAAGCAAGCAAGATACGAAAATAATTCAAGAAGCAAACATGTTGTATTTTTAGTTGTTTAATACGAAAATATATAAAATAATGAAAAAAATCAGTGGTGCATATTTTTTTGTCAATAATATTCTATATGACACCCCCGGACCGGACTTTATATTTATAATCTAATTAAGGCTAAATGAGCCCCTTATTATTACAGATAACAGTACCAAATTTCAACAAACTCGGTAAACGTATATTTAAGATATTAATAAAAAAATCGATTTAAAAAAAAAGTTTGGAAATGTAGTAAACTTATTTTTTTTTCTCGAAAAGGAAGCAAGATAGGAAAAAAATTCAAGAAGCAAAAATGTTGTATTTTTAGTTGCTCAATATGAACAAAATATAAAATGTTTAAAAAAGCCAGTGGCGCACATTTTTTTGTCAGTAATATTCGGTATTATGTATTTTTAATCTAATTAAGGCTAAATGAGCCCTTTATTACTACAGATAACACTACTAAATTTCAACAAAATAAGTAAAAGCATATTTAAGATATTATTAAAAAAAACGTTTTTTTGTATCTTGGCTCATATGAAAAAATGTTCATGTTTTCTTATGTAGAATCACTCTTGAAATTATTCGAACGGTATTTCCGGACACCCTGTATTATGTCCAGGATCATCTGTCACATAAAGTAATGCTTATACTTATTTTCCGTGTCCGAGACACTGTGCTCATGTTTGTGCACAGGGCCAGATGTTGGTGGTCTTGGGTTGCACCGCATTCACAGTTGTCAATGTTGTCATCCTCTTTATCGCCCCACTTTTTTAGAGATGCTGTTACATCATCTGACTCCCGACCTTAACCTATTCAGCGTTCTCCACGTCGGGAAAGGCAGATGGTGTCCAGGGGCCAGTTCTTCACTTGCCTCGATCCGAGTGCGGGTAGCAGCCACTCGCCATAGGTTTGTTCGGTGTGCTTCAGGCGTGATCTTCAATGGTGTTCTCGACCACATAAAGCTCTTCCGAGATTTAATAAATAGGGGATGTATCTGGTCTATTCATGTTTTTTACGCTCAGCCCCCGCAGCAACACACCTCGTGATTGTGGGTGGGGCAATACCAACTATTGGGTATATTTCCTCCACCGGGGTCGGTTTCAAACAGCCAGACACCATGCGTACCGTCCCGTTCAGTGCCACGTCAACGTGCTTAGTATGAGCGGAATTGGACCACACCGGCCGCGGCGGCGCAGCATACTCCGCGGCAGAGAAACATAAAGCAAGAGCCGAGGTTCGGAGTGTATGAGGTTATGCTCCCCATTTTGTGTTTGTTAGGTTTCGGATGATATTGTTTCTTGCGCATACTTTCTCTTTGACCTCCTGACAGTGTTTTCGAAAACTCAGAGATCGGTCCAGACGTATACCTAGGTATTTCGGTGTGTTGTTATGCTCCAACTCTTGGCCCTGCTATGTCACCCTTAGCTTCCTGTGTGCTTCTTTGTCTCTAAGATGGAAAGCACACACCTGTATCTTAGTGGGATTAGCTTTGAGGTGGTTATTTTTATAGTAGGCTGCTAGATCCTCCAGAGCGCGGGTTAGTTTATCCTCTATGTCGTTGAAAGTTCTACCTTGAGCTGCTTTAGCCTTGTCATCGGCCTATATGAAACGCTTTGTCTCTCCATTTATTGGCATATAATTGGTGTAGATATTGTAGCGGATTGGCGTCAGGACGCTGACCTGGGGTAGGCCGTTTTTTTGGGTCCTCCACCGGCTATTCTTGGACTGTAATATTACAAAAAACCGTCGAATTTGCAGGAAGCATTCTACCAACTTGGTCAGGCGAAAGTCCTTGATGATGTCATAGAACTTTGACTGATGGTTCACGGTATCGTAGGCAGCGGATAGATCTACGAAAACGACTTCCGTTATCTGCTTCCGCTCAAACCCATCTTCGATCTATTGAGTGAGATTGAGGGTTTGCCCGCAGCACGATTTACCCGGTCTGAAAGCTGCCTGTTCCGACATGATCTTCTCCTCGATAATGTCAGATATCCAATCAAGTACCATTCTTTCAAGAACTTTGAAAAGATGGCACAGCAAGGAGACTGGTCTAAAATTCCCAGGATCTGTTGGTTCTTTCCCTGGTTTCAGAAGTGCAACTATACCTCCACCTTTGGAGATGCAGCTATTCATCATTTGAGCGAACCAGTCTATGGTTAGGGGCCCAATTTGCTCTGACCTGATTTCGTCCAGGCCGGCTGCTTTGTTTTCTTTCAGTTGGTGAGTAGTTCGTTTTATTTCATCGGTGCTGAAAGGTATGGTTAGGACATCGTTTTCGTTGTTAATGTCGCATTGGAGTTTAGTTTTTCCCACTCTAGTTGACGATTTACCATTAAGTAATAGGCGGTGAGCTATCTGGTCTGGTGTGACTCCAGATAAATTGGGTGCTCGAATGAAGGGGTCGTTATTGAAGTTCTTTATTAACTTCCATGCACGTCTGCTACTTTGTTTCATATCCAGACTTGTTATGAGCTTGCTCCATCTTTTCGTTCTAATCGTTGATGTCATTTGCAGATTGCAGAACATCTTCTCCTGCCTGGATGGTTTCCTCAGAGAAGGGGCCTGATTGTACATATTTCGGTAGTTATCGAGGGCGGATTTAGCTCCGTCATTAAGACCTGCAATATATTCTTTGCAGCCTATTGGTATATGCCTTCTCGATATTCTCTTTACTAGCATGATAAACTGCTCATACGATTTGGGGCATGGTTCTAGTCGCGTGACTTCCTGGTCTAACTCTTTGGTCCATTTATTCCAATTGACCTTCTTGAAAGGGAACGTATTCTGGTTTTATTACCGCTGTCACAGAGCATGTCATGGGTCGGTGATGTGTTCTAGGTAGGGGTTCCTCCACAGTTTTTGTCGCTTGGTGGCTGATCCCGTCGCTTACAAAGGTATTATCTGGGTTATACCCTCTGCGCCATCTTCCACTATAAAAGGACGCAGGTTGTTTTGGGTCGTGTATCAGCTTTAGGTTCATTCTTTCCGCTCAGTGTTCCAGCGATTCGCCGTTCGCGTCTGTTTCTGGCAGAGCTGTGGCAGTTAAAATAGCCCATCACAAATTTCAGCGGTTTGGAGTGGAAATTGCGAGTCTCTTCAAAAGCAAAAGCAACGGCTGGTAGTTTGTAGAAAGATGTTATCGTGCATGAACCAAGCTCAACTGTGAGGATCTCTATGTCGTTCTCGCAGTTCGAGGATATGGAGGATATTTCGCTGTCATATTGGTCGTGGGGACGTTCCAGTATTAATTTCATACCATTGATCTTCGTTCTGCGGCTTGTTTCTCCTCTATGTGTTTCTTGGATTAGTAGGATGTCGGTGTCCTTACACACGTTGGACAGGAGGTTTTCCTTATCCGCGGATAGGCCTTCAAGATTTATTGAGGTGGTCGTCAAACTTGGTTTTGAAAAAAGCCTTTCTGGCAAACCTTTCGGATAGTGTTTTGTGAATGGTGTCCCAAGATTAGCCGACATTCTGTCGTTTCCATGGAACGCCCGATTGTTTCTCGAATCACATGAAGAACAATCTACGTGGCGGCTCCTTCCGTGTCCCCCAAAGTAATGCTAATCTATAGGTATATTTTTTACTTGTTTTTTTCTTGACAGCGAATTCTATTGGGATTGGGAAAGTCATGAGCTAGTGTATGTAAAATATTTCCATCTCTGTAAAGAGCTGTTAGTTAATAAAGGATGAATCACTTAGTGGACACTGACATTAAAACAAAACTTTTAAAATTCAGAATAAAATATACCGCAAATTCGCAAACTTTCTCCAAGGTTCCAAATGGCTATTTGGCAACATTGATTCAGTCGCAAAAGGAAAAGAACCATTAACCAGCCGTCAGATATTGTCACGAGTAGCTTAGGGGGTAGCGTGATTTCTTTAAAGAATAACTTCTCAGAGAAGAGCCGCGTCGCGATTAGTACAATGACGGGATCTCAATGCTTCCTTTAATTCTACCACTGGATGTTCTACTCGTGAGGACACGCCTTGTTTAGCCTGCCGGGGGGTAACTGAGGTAGACCGGGACCGCGTTACGTGGGGCAAGAAGAGATGATAAAGTAAGCACGTTTAGTTTATAACAATAACAATGTATTAACGACAAAACTTTAACAATAATTATTGGTCAGAAAAAATGAGATTCTATTATACCCGATTACTACGGTGCGCATGTTTTCTCGATTTGAGGTACTTTTTATAGGTCTTTGTTTACAGTCTTATAATTTATAGTTTTTCTTAAGAGTTGGGTTTTATTTAACAGCACTAAGAGATTTCACTAAACTCTTTAACTGACTATTTAGACACTTGTCTTTCTCAACACTCTGACAAACTTCTTGTCAGGACTTTACTATGGAGGTTGTGCAACCACTGGTCCTAGCAGTCGTCAAGTGACTAACCGGTGCCAGGTTTGGAAGGAAAGGACGAGAACCTTAAGCAGTCGTATGGTTAACTTTAGGAGCGGATAGAACCCAGAAGGCAGTCGTCAAGTGGCTAACTTTGGGAGCTGGAGGTGAGACCAAAGTCTTCCGAACTGAGGGTTCGGTAGCGTATTTATATAAAACAAAGTGATGATCATTGCATGCATAAGGTTCAAAGTCGCTCCCGTTGATTGCTCGCGTTGTTTATAGTTTGCCTTTAATGTTTATATAACAATCTCCAAGTTCAAGTTCAAACTTGCGACAGGGTGATATTTGTTTAGTAGCTTATGCTTTTTAGTAGATTACAATATTTTTATGTCTATATTTAGGTATGTACTTTTTCTATTAATTTTTATATTTTCTAAAATTTCTAAAATCTTACTAATTTAAAATTTTTAAGTTGTGAGGATTTTTAAGACATTTTGTGAGTAAAATGAACAAATCCATTGGCAGCCGTGCGCGCCACTCAATTACAGTCTGTTTTCTGTATTCAAAAAAGACGGACGCCCGTTTTTCTGCTGTAATTATTGCTCCGCCTTTTATTTTATTTCATTGTAATAGGTAGAAATATTAAAATAAATAAAACAGGCATCTTTGTGAAACCTTACGTCCTCACTATCCTGTATTTTAAATTTAAGAATAACGTTTTTTGATGTTAAAAAGTCTGAAATTTAGGAATAATTGCTTTTGTTTTGAGAATCTGGTTTTTTTAAATATATTATTTAGAAAAATCAAAATATCATCGGGTCATTCTTAAAAAGTACACTCCTGGCGCCAGACCAAACGAGTCATGCATTTAAATACATGTTACATGTGGTCGGCGCATGTACACATGGCAGAGAAGGTGGCAAAATATGTGTCTCATCATAGCAGTATTATACATTAAGTACCCACCGTTTTTTTGTAATATTACGTCCATCTCCTGAAGTTTCTCAATGTACCTACTAACCGAAACCACCCTGTATACAATAATTTTTCGTTGAATCAATGGCAAACCTAAAATCTCGATCGAAAAGATCGGCTGCAAAAAAATTAGGATAACATTGAATTAACCGAATTCTGCTATAGACGGTTGCGAAAATCCGTGTCTAATCGACTCAAATATTTTTTGGCATCGATAATCGAGAAACCGCGCTTAATTTCATTGGCTACCGTTGGCGATATTAAATGCTGAAATTCGACCACAAATTATTGCCGCCTACATTTCTATTTCCTCTTTAAAATAGGGCGTTTGTCGAACAAAAAAAAATGTATTTAATTTAAATGAAAAATATATGTGTTCTCCTTCATAAGATAGCTAACAATGCCTCCGATAAGTACTTTTGTGTATCATAATAATAACTTCTTGTCCCTTTATCGACCATCTTTTCGAGACCCTGACGGAGTGTCTCGCCGAAGACCTTCACGCCTTTGAAGCCCAAATTATATATTTATATTCGAGGGCTGCCGAAAATAACAGACCGTCTGTTTTATGCCTTTACGAGGGGTGTGCCAATAATTATGATTCGTCACTTTTAAACATCTGTTCATACGTCTTTTCTGATTTAGTTTACTGATGTTGGTGCGGTGATTATGTTGCGCTATATCGCGATAATGGTCCAGTAGTTCCTAAAAGTTCTGCTTTTTGAACAACCTATATAACTTTTAAGAGAGACTATCAATTTTTTAACATTCAAAAAGCAAAAAAACCTCATTTGAGCGAAATCTCTGCAAGTAATAGTAGGTAGTATATAATTTCCACTACATTAATAATGTACCATAAATTTCACAATATTGTATATTAATTTGTATACAGAATAAGCTCCTTTCCCGAATCACAGGTTAACATTTCAATCATTGAGGAAAGTCATGCAATGTCACGAAAACAATAGAAACATATATACGTAAATTTTCCGCCGCGATCGACGAATCGATTCGATCCGATTCCGATTTCCGTTCGATTTGAATACAATTTGGAAGACAGACGAAAAACAACAAATAAACGCTTATACGAATTCAAATCCGGCGGTTCGTTTAGCAATTCGAATCGCGAAAGCTAGACAAAATTATTTCATGAATTAAGAAGGTTATGGTCTGCATTCTAACTGTATGTATGACTGACGCGATTCGAATCAGAAATTTAAATTAGAAGACAATGAATAATAGACCATATGTAAACTCATAAAAATATCATATTGCCTCGAATTAGCTTATGAGGCTTCAATGAAATATTTTTAATTGGATATAAATATATATAGGAAATTGCAGTTTAGGAACATTAATTTATTGGAAATGGCCAGTTCTAGCAAAGGTACTCGATGTTGCCAAACATACACCAAACACTTTAAACTTGGTATCACCGCATCAGTCTTACCAGAATTACCTAATGACACTCAAGAATGCCAAATAAAGAAGGGATCCTTCCTAACTTGATGATTTGGTCCTGAGATAAATTCCAACCATCGCATGATCGAGTTTAATCTCTACAAAAAATTTTCTGCCATTATTGGATATTGTGGCTGACATGCAGGCTAGGTTCACACCTTCTTTACGAGACCAAAACCGGCAAATATAGATCTCTTTTTGTGTTCTCTTTTGTGGCTCAACTAACGTGTGTATTCATCAACATAACCTTATTTGAAATAAAGCTTTTAAAACAACAGTTAAATCGTTAAGGCTCGTTTCGACACACCAATTGATACGTTATTTGTGTTTTGACGCTTTTTAGTATTCTAACCTCATTTTTTCCAATCAAAATCTTTTATGCGATCGTTGTTGAGTTAGTGTCGGAGTAATGGAGCAGTAGCTTGGTACTCTACGAGCTTACAGAGCTCCGCGAGAATGAAATTATCTACCTTACAAAGACAAGCGTGTCTGGCAATTAGTGCCACCTTCGGCACTACACCCATGGCAGAGCGTGAGTGTCTTCTAAATCTGCTACCTTTCCAAATAGTACTGGGGAAGGAGGCCAGATGGGCGACGTATAGATTGACACAGGCGGTGATCAATAATCCGCAGGTGATCATCATGGTGCCCAACAGGCTGAAAAATGCCAATGAGGAGGACAGTGTGCTGGGTCTACCATAAGATGTTATGCCTACCAAAACTACCTATTACCATGCCTATGACGTCCTCCTACCAGACAAGAACGAATGGGCAAAAGACTCGGAACATCTGAGAATAACAGATAATAGTTGACTGACGGCTCCAAGACCAATGATGGTACAGGAGCCGCTCCATGGAATAAAAATGGTAAGGTTGAGCTCAAGCGTTCCCTAGGCAAACATGCAACCATTTTTCAGGCTGAAATTAAGGCCATTGATATGGCTGCACAGTGGCTCATCGATAGGCAAATCAATCAAAATTTTCTCGGACAGTTAAGCAGCTTTAAAAGCTCTTGAATTTTATCCGTTGTTCATCCAAGACAGTATGAAACTGCCAGGAACTACTCACCAAACTAGGTAGAGAAAATAAACTTACACTGATCTGGATACCTGGACATACAGGATATGAAGGCAACGAAAATGCTGATGCCCTTGCGAAGCAGGCGGCCGCAACCGCCTTCATAGGACCAGAAGCAGTAATGCGAATAGCTTATAACACAGCTAAAGAAGCCCTCTCCAGATGGACACAAAGGCAATTTGTAAACAAATGGAGATAGTTACAAGGCCTAACGCATTCAAAGATGGCGGTGAATCTGCCATCAGGAGTGAGAACTGGACAACTTCCTCAACTGGGCCGACAGCAGGTACAGGCTGTAGTTGGCATGTACCTATACTGGCCATTGTCGGCTAAGAAGCTACATGAATAAGATAGGGCTCTCCGAAGAAACGGAATGCCGCTTGTGCTAGGAGGACGAAGCATGGAGCATGTTGTATGCCACTGTGCAGCAATGGAAAGACCAGACAAACAGTCTTTTGAAATTCTCAAATCACACTTGCAGATTTGAAAACTATCCACCCCTGAAAGCTGTTCGACTTCATGAAAAGTATTGAACCTCTCGCATAGTGAAAATCACAGATGTGAGCCACAATAGACCAAGGGTCGCAGTAGAGGGTCCTATTTGGGTTCACTCCCGTGTACAAATACAATATTAAATCAATAAAATCACACAAATTAAAATTTATTAAGAAAACCATTTTCCGATCACATTCAATTTTTTTTATTATCTATTATGTGGCCTCAGCTGCCAGGCTATTTGATCCAAACCTAACCATTTTAATAAAATAACTTGTAACGAACTGGCAATGACTACAAGTTAAAAATTAAACTCTCGTTTAAACCATAAGTTTATCTTTGATATGTGTGTGGCGATAAATAAGTATTTGGAAAGATAGTTAAACTACAATTAATTAAACTCTAGGTTTATATTTACTATGTAAAAGCAAGCTTAGGAAACCATTGGGGTTTGCATTAGAATGATATGCGTCCTCAAAGACACAAGACGAAACATTTATATCTGTCGACAAAAAATATCTGGAAGTTTAATCTGGGTTAGTGTCAGTTACAAACAGGTTAAACTGCTATTTAAACTCTAGGTTTATCATCACTATATGTAAAACCGAGCATAAGGTCTCATTGGTACTTGTAAAAAAATATTTAAAATTTTAGTTTCGGTTAAAAAGGATGTAAATACGTAGACATTGGTTACAGGCTAAACTCTAGTTTAATATTTACTATGTAAAATCTAGCTTAAAGTCTTATGGATGTTAGTAAAATAAGTGCTATTTAATTTAAACTCTAGGTTTACCTTTACTATGTAAAACCAAGCTTAAGGTCTCGTTGGTGGTTGTAAAGATATATTTGGAAATATAACTTCGGTTAAAATGAGTATTTAGCATAGAGTATATTGGTGACAGGATAAACCTTAGCTTAGTGTTTTCTATGTAAAATCTAACCTAAAGTATTATAGGGGTTTGTAAAATAAGTGTTATTTAAGACACACAGAAGAGAATACCCTCGATGACAAACAGAATTATTTGGAAGTATAATTTGTGCTTATTTCAGTTACGAAAATGTTAAACTACAATTTAAACTCTAGGTTTACCCTTACAATGTAAAACCTAGCTTCGGTTAGCATGAGTTGTAAATAGATATTGGTTACAGGCTAAACTCTAGTTTACTATAATATTTACTACGTAAAACCAAACCTCAAGTATTATGGGTGTTAGTAAAATAGGTGTTATTTAAGACACACAGAAAAGAAGACTCTCGGTGACAAATAGAATTATTTAGAATTATAATTCCGGCTAATTTTAGTTGCAAAATGTTAAAACCACAATTTAAACTCTAGGTTTACCTTTACTATGTAAAATCGAGCTCAAGGTCTTATTAGTGCTTGTAAAGATATATTTGGAAATCTGGCTTCGGTTAGCATGAGTTGTAATATTGGTTACAAGATAAACTCTAGTTTAATATTTACTATGTAAAATTTAGCCTAAAGTATTATGGGTGTTTGTAAAATAAGTGTTATTTAAGACACACAGAAAAGAAGACTCTCGGTGACAGAATTATTTGGAAGTATAATTTGGGCTAATTTCAGTTGCAAAACGTTAAACTACAATTTAAACTCTACATTTACTGTTACTATGTAAATCCGAGCCTAAGGTCTCATTGGTGATTGTAAAGATATATTTGGAAATCTATAGCTTCGCGGTTAGCATGACTTGTAAATAGATATTGGTTACAGGATAATAGTATATAAAATCTATCCTAAAGTATTATGGATGTTTGTAAAATAAGTGTTATTTAAGGCACTCAGAAAAGAAGACCCTCGGTGACAAACAGAATTATTTGGAAGTATAATTTGGGCTAATTCCAGTTGTGAAAATGGTAAACTTCAATTTAAACTCTAGGTTTACCTTTACTATGCAAAACTGTATACTGAGTCTAGGGTCTCAATGGTGATTGTAAAGATATGCTTGGAAATTTAGTTCCAGTTAGCTTGAGTTGAAAATAAATATTGGTTACAGGATAATAGTATGTAAAATCTAGCCTAAAGTATTATGAATGTTTGTAAAGCAAGTGTTATTTGAGACACACAGAAAAGAAAAAGTCGGTGACAAACCTAATTATTTGGAAGTATAATTTGGGCTAATTTCAGTTGCATAAAAGTTAAACTACAATTTAAACTCTAGGTTTACATTGACTATGTAAAACCAAGCCTAAGGTTACATTGGTGATTGTAAAGATATATTTGAAAATCTAGCTGCAGTTGTAATAGATATTGGTTACAGGATAATAGTATATAAAATCTAGCCTAAAGTATTACGGATGTTTGTAAAATAAGTGTAATTTAAGACACACAGAAAATAAGACTCTCGGTGACTAACAGAATTATTAGGAAGTATAATTTGGGCTAATTTCAGTTGCAAAAAGGTTAAACTACAATTTAAACTCTAGATTTAGCTTTACTATGTTAAACCGAGCCTAAGGGCTCATTGGTGAAGTTATATTTGGAAATCTAGCTTCGGTTAGCTTGAGTTGTAAATAAATATTCGTTACAGGACAATGGTATGTAAACTCTAGTCTAAAGTATTATGAGTGTATGTAAAATAAGTGTTATCTAAGACAAATAGAATTATTTGAAATTATAATTTGGGCTAATTTCAGTTGAAAAAAGGTTAAACTACAATTTAAACTCTAGGTTTACCTTTACTATATAAAAGTGTAAGTCCTCACTGGTGATTGTAAAAAAACATGGGAAACATTAGTCTAAGTTTCAAGCAGACATTTATAAGTTTTTGTCATGTCGGTTCTATTTAAAACGTTACAATGTAAAAACGTTCAGTACCAAAAAATGCAAACTTTTTTTGATCATGATGATGACATCATCATCATCATTTGCAGCGTTGGTTATTCCATCTTTGGACATACGCCTCCCCACTACGTTTCTATTCTTCTCTGTTTTGCACGGTATTCATCCATTGTACACCTTCCTGTTGTTGTAGGTCATCCTTCCATCTAGTTTTGGGTCTGCCGCGTGATCTTCTCCCTAGTCTGGGTCTCCATTCTGTGACCTTTCTACTCCACCTGTCGTCCGTTGTTCGTGCCAAGTGGCCAGCCCATTGCCACTTCGATTTCGCAACACACTCGGTTATATCCATAACTTTAGTTTTATCCCTAATCCACTCAATTATTTTTCTATTTTGGAGTCTTATTCCTAGCATCGATCTTTCGATCTTTCTTTGTGCGATCTTGAGCCTTCTGATAGAGGTTTCTGTCAGAGTCCACGTCTCCGACCCATATGTCATAACGGGCAAGTTGCATTTGTTATAGACTCTAGATTTTAAATTTTGGGGAAATTTTGATCGAAAAACGATCCTAATTTGCCAAAGGCAGCCCACTCCAGCTGGATTCTCCTCGATATTTCTTTATTTTGGAGGTTTGGGTCGAACGTGATATTTTGTCTAATAAGATAGATATACTCTTGTACAACCTCGATGGTTTCTTTATTATTTATCTGTATGGGCAGAGCCAGAGCATTGTCTTCACTGGCCATGATCTTGGTTTTCGCCATCTTCATTTTAAGTCCCATTTCTTCGGTTGCTTCCTTAAGCTGTACTGTCATCGTTCTGAGCTGTTCCCTGCTACTTGATGTCAGAACTATCTCATCGGCAAATCGTAGGTGTGACAGGTGCTCTCCATTGATGTTGATGCCCATTGATTCCCAGTTGAGGGTTTTAAATATATCTTCGAGGGCATTTGTGAACATTTTAGGAGATGTAGTATCTCCTTGTCTAACTTACACAGGCTCAGGTACTTCGTGGACTTGGATTCTTAAGGTAGCGTGATCGACGAGAGCCATTAGGTTGATATATCGATAGTCAATACAACATCTCTTGAGCGCGTTTATTAATGCCCATTTTTCTACAGTATCGAACGCCTTTTCGAAGTCAACAAAAGTTAGATAGATAGGCCGGCTATATTCCTGACCATTTTCTATGACTTGTCGTATGGTGTGTATATGGTCAATTGTACTGAATCCTTTTCTAAAGCCTGCTTGTTCATGTGGTTGGCCGTTGGACCATATCTCAATATTCTATTAGTAATTATTTTTGTTAGGAGCTTATAAAGATGGGACAGGAGTGAGATTGGTCTGTAGTTTCTAAGGTCTTTTATATCGCCCTTTTTGTAATTAATATCACCTTGGCCTCTTTCCATTTGGTAAGTATTTTCCCCTTTTCCAAGCAGTTGTTAAACAGTTGTTCCAGATTATCTAGTAGCTTGTTACCACCCAACTTGATAAGCTCTATCACTATCTTATCAGGACAAGCTGCCTTGTTATTTTTCATCTGCCTAAGGGCAAGTTTTATTTCGTATTTACAGATTGGTTGCATATCTTCTGAGTAATGTTTGGTGAGTACTGCCCTTCGGTCTAAGGATTTAGCTTTGGGTTCTAGTTTTTTGGATGAGTATAAATCACGGTAGACAATTTCTCCATATCTTCAAATTTCTTCTCTGTAATAGAATATGATTTCCGTTTTCATCTATCAGGCATGTTATATTAGAATTTCCCTCTGCTATTTGTCTCCTGAATATTTTTGGGCCCTTGTTTTACTCGATTATATTTTTTATAGTTTCTTCATTATGTCTAGCTACATCCGTTCTGATCTTTCTTCTTATTTCCTTATTTCTTTGTTTCAGCTCTTCCCTTGTTAGTTTGGATTTATCTTTTTTTCGTTCCGCGATCATATTCCTTCTGAGATTTTAATTTCTCTATTGGTTTTTATCTGTTTTTCACGCATTAGGTGTACGGTGATTCTGTTTATTGTTCCAAGAATATTTTTGTTATGGTTGTTGATATCCGTATTGTCGTTTGGAGGGTTACACATGAGTGCATTTTCCACTCTGTTTTGGTATTCGCTGTGGTTATCCATCAGTACTTTTAAGTTTCTCCCATTGTTCTTACCTTCTATACGTTTTCTTCTTTCGAGCTTATATTTTATATTGACATTGGCTCTAACTATTCTATGATCACTCATTTGTATTTGATTTAGGACTGTTACACCTCTAACATTGTTTTTGTTTTTTGTCATATAATGAAGTCAATTTCATTAAATGTCTTATTGTCTGGAATGCGCCATGTCCACTTCCTGCTAGGTTTCTTCTTAAAAAATGAGTTCATAGCTTTTAGTTGGTGTTCTTCTAGAAAATTAGCGAGCATCTGTCCTCTTTCGTTCAGATTCAGATTCATATATTACGAGTATTTAATTCATACAAATTATTCCTCAAGTCAAAAAATATTAATACATAAAATTGTTAAAACAAACGTTGAACATACAACATAGATTAAAAAAAAAGTATATGTGTATATCTAATGTACAGGCAATTTCGTTCACATAATATACAGATAAACTTAGAATAGTCCTATATTTACATTGATTGATTCGTTAAAATTATAGAAGCTATTTCTTAACAGAAAGTTTCTGCCTTTTGAGCCATAACCCGGAGCGACAAGACTTTTATTTTCGGCAGGCAGTTTCTTATAAAATAGAGGTGCATAATAGTTAAACGAGAATCGAGTTCTTTGAAGCCTCAGAAACCCAATTCTTATCCCACCACCCTGCATTGTGTCATGACTATGATAGGCGTTATTCAGGATATATTGTTGCTGGTTTTGTGTGCATAAATAAGACATTCATGTATATACCTAGATGGAATTGTTAAAATTCTTAGGTCGCGAAAAGTTAGTCTTACATCCTCCCTATAACCCCTACCAGCAATGACTCAAATGGCTCTTCTCTGTAGAGCAAATATGCAGGGCGCATGACTAGAATGTCCCCATGCTATCAGTATTGCATAAGTGGCTATTGATTGAAATATAACATGATAGGATTGAACTAATACCTGAGAAGGAAGAATTTTTACAAAATTTCTCAAAAGGTATATATTTCTAGAGAGTCATAAAGCCATTTTATCAACATGCCCCTCAAAATTCAACCTTGGATCCAGGTACACCCCCAAAAACCTCACTTCAGCTGGATTTTCCTCAGGAATCCGTCTGAGGCCAAAGAGAAACCTAACAGTCTTGCCCACATTCAATGATAGTCTCTTTGCAACAAACCACTCTTGAAGCAGGCTCTCGTCCTGTTGAGCAGACAGTAACAGGCTCTCAAGACTCCTCCCACTCCTAGCCGCAGTTGTGACATCTGCAAAACGCCACATTTTAAAATTTTTAGCCACTTTATAGAGGCCATTGACGACATAAATGAGGAATAGGAGGGGCCCCAGAATGGATCCCTGGGGAACCCCATGCTTGACTTCGACCAAGCCAGACAATCCATTGTAAAAGGTCCTTTGTCTTCGACCCCCCAAGTAGCTGGACAGCAGAGACAGGCTAAGATGATCCACCCCATAGTACTTCAGCTTTTGTAAGAGAACATTATGAGATACACAATCGAACGCCTTGAAGAGGTCGCAGAAGGAAGTACACACATATTTCTCATCCTCAAACACCCTCGCAAGGTACTCAAGCATACTCACGACTGCCTCCGTTGTAGATCTCTTCACTCTGAACTCAAATTGATTCTCAGAGAAAATATTGTTGATTTCGAAATATTCATAGAGTTGGTTCTTTAACACCAATTCAAATATTTTTGCAATAGCAGGTAACATGGAGAACAGACGCTGGTCGCAGCCGCCCACTCTGGCTCAGGCGCTGCTGTTGTGGTGGACTTCTTTAGCTACGCTACCGCCGGCATCGCTCCCTAGACTTGGAAGTTATTAAGCCCTCTCACCGCGACAAGGTGGAAGTCTCCGAGAGGGACTATTTTTACTACCAGCCGTATTACGCGATTAGTCTCGCACGAGACTCGAGATATGTATCTAGTTTCGTCTTATCTCGTAAAATACTAATTTTCAATAATTTCAAAATTGGCTTTCATTATATAGGTTTTTGAGAACATACAAGAGGTATTGTTTATTAAAAATATTTTTGACATCCAACGTTTCGTCTTCTCATCTTCAGGGAAAAAATCTAATTTTTGCAACGTATATGCAAAGTATTTGTTTGGTTAGTGAGCGGACCTACATCGATAAAAGGATTTGCGATTTTCAAAAGTAAAATGTCGTTTTGCCTTATCACAAACACTAAAATATACAGGGTGTTTTAAAAAACATAAGTATTGACCCCGTGGTGTATACTCTTTGTCATGGAAATAATCGAATAAATCATGGTAATCCACCCCTGACCAAACTCTCGAGACAAAAAGACCAAATTGCATTCAAGTGGGTTTAGCAGCCAAATAAGCAATTCACCGAAAGTAGGTCGTCAAAATAATATAATGTGCGATATATACCACGAGTCGCTAGTCGGTTCATTTCAACGTTTTGGCAAACAGACAGAAAATGAGCCAGAGTCGAGTCGCAACAAAACGGGCCCCGTTTCAGCCTTGATCTATAAACATAATGCACCTCGGCATGCATTTATGAAAATCGCTTAAATTTCAGGCGAATATAATCGCATAATTTTAGCATATTTGTTTCCAGTTCATTTCCTGTATGACCGAAGTGTTTCCGCAGACGTGTGCCAGCGTATAATAATTTGGCGATTTATAGCATTTTTATAGGTTTTATCTAAATTTTGGAAAACAAGATTTTCTTTGTTTTTCCCAAAAAAAAATTTCTTGTATGGCGTTGCCATACGGTTCGGTACTTTTGTTATAGGAAGAAAGCGGAAATAGAAGTCGTCGATTAAAGAAAATGAAGAAATCTTCTAAAAAACCTAAAAAAAATTACAAACACCCTCGTTCGATGAGCTATGAAACCTACCTGACAGTCTGAAGATTTCGTGCGTCATTGCGTTTATGTCATTGAACGTTGAAGATCAAAGGTGCTGCTTCCTATATTTAGGTGTTGGCTATACTGTTGTTCACGCTATAACTACTGATTATAAATTAGGTAGCAAAAAATGCTTATATTATTGGTATGCAAAAATACATTTGTTCATGACTTCATTATGTACAAATGAACAAAGTATTGAAGCTGGGTAAGCGAACGCTATTATCACACCCTAAATCCCCTAAATCAGTAAAGGGGATTTCAAAATTGTGCAATAAAAAAGATAATTAATTACACTTATGATGTTCATAGAACCTTAAAATTCTCTCTTCTCAGGTCGAATCAATCCCGACCATCATCCAATTCTCACCACTCTCGTCAATTTAGGGTGGCAATAATTAGAATCGATTCGTCCCTGGGCGAAATAGTTCATGTGCAATTTCGCCAATAAGAAGTGCAATTTGATATTAATTTCATATACGTTATCGTGTTCATTTCAAAACCGCCTCAATATTAACGGTATTGCGAAAAGATCGGGTCATGGAGCTTTCGAACAAGACGAGATGGATGCAGGAGCCATGCGGGCACTAAATAATAAAAATACCTGGAAACGTGGAACGTTTGACTTAGGGGAATGGCGATGAATGTCGAGTGATAATGGAGTTTATTTAATTCGTTTATATTAACGTATATATGCGATTTGCTATTGGCGATTACTTATGGTATAATGGCACCGATTAAGACAAATCGGCCGGCCAAAAATGTACGTCCCTGTCCCTCGAGATGTTAAACCTTATTCGGCCCACCCATTTTGTCGGCAGTGGCTCCAACGAAATTCTAAGCTTTCTTAAATCAATAACAAACATTTTCTATTGTATTTAAAGCCGGCCTACGCTGCGTCTGAAAATACGTGGCTTACACCCACCCCGCACTATACGGCTCTTAAATTAATAATCGCATTTGTTGCGACACGCAATGCTATATTTTAGGCCACCATTTTTGTTTAGAAATTAGTTCCTAATCTCCTCCCATTGCGAGACATGGTGTATACCCTCCTCGAAAACCCTTTTCTTTATAAATAAATTATTTTCAATTTCGGTTTCATTGACGTTTTCCGGAAACGATGCAGATGTAATTTGGTGTTGGAAATTATTTTTCTATTACATGAGTGGTCTGTATTATTAGCAACAAAAAATTCGGACACGTCTGTTTTTTTTTTATGGCAGTGGCACACACACTAAAGGGAGATCCTATGGCGCTCGACGAGCGGTGTGTGTGTGCGAAGATGTTGATTGACACGGTTCTTGAACATTTTTTGGTCTAGTTTTTATTGCACGCAGGGGAACTAGGGACAAAACGGGGACGCTAAACACTTATATTAATAAAAATAAAGCCAAATTATCAAAAAATATCTTTTATGCAGATAACTCGCCTGTTAATTAACATAGAAATATTTGGCTTAAATCGCCAAGAAAAACTGAAGAAAATATTTTATAAAAACTCAAAAATATCCCATCTTGCTTGCCACTGACAAGAAGTAAGATTGGAATTTACTCCAATTTTCTACATATAATCGAATTACAAATTATTGTTATTTTATAAATAATATACTTAGCGAAGCTTGTGTATTTTGAGGCAATCTATCTGAAAAATGCATTAAAGATGTAGCAACTTTGGCATTTTCCTCATTTTTTAAATTTTCGTAAACGTATCTCTTAAACAAGTCAACATTTTTAAACGCGGCTCGAAAGCGTAGAAAAAATGCAAATTTTCATGTTTCTTGAAAAATTTTGATTCGATGCACCGTTCCCGCGATTGGACTATTAAAAACGTTTAGTATTTTGACACAAAATTGGACGTCACAGGCCGAAAATTTCAATTTTTAAATGTTCAAACACTAAATTTTTTATAATTTTGGTAAAAATATGAATATTGGAGGGTAAGAGATGTGACTATTGGTATCTAGAGGGATATAAATCCTAAAATTGATCATATGGCAGGGTTGCCAACTCTGAGAAAATATCTCTATTTTAGGGAAGCTTCGCCACCTAGGAATCTGTCGTAAAATCTGGGGAAATTTGAGATTTCTTCTTTCTTTGCTTTAAAATAAGTAGTAAAAATAAAAATATCTAAAAATACTTATTTTAAATACTGTTCTGTCGATTTAGTGTCATTATTCTAGCGCCATCTGTACTCCTTACAGTTAACCACTAAATGGGAGCATCAACATTTTTTACAGCGTATGGTATCCGCCACCGCTTTCGCTTTGTAATCATGTCTCGCCTTTGGCGAATCCCCCAGTGTCGACGGTTCTAGTTAACAGTCAAGTTTCATATTTTTTACTTTATTTATATCTATTTATGTTTATCTGATTATTCGCGATTTCTCGCCAATAACTTCCAGAATTAATTAAAAAAATCCCGCTTGTCTAATTCTAGGGAAAAAATCTTCTTCTATAGGGAAATTTCAAAGAGCATGTAGGAAATAAATTTGCTTGGCAACGCTGTCATATGGCGAATTTCATTGTTTATTGTTTGCCTATACGTAATGGGCAAAGTATTGAAAAAATGTTAATGCCACTTACACAGCTTAATATTGAATGTCCATTCTTATGTATATGTGGTAGTCACTGAAATCAAACTATAATTGACCAAGATATGAAAGAATTAAACTATTTTTTTTCCCCAAAAAATTAAAATGGCACAATAAAAACAATTGTTTTAGTAGCTTAATGTGTCTTGGATATGATTACATTATAGGAAATTCGCCAAAAATATTCCGTCTATTTTTTTGACCACTGTTGATTGAGTGGAGACCAAAAAACACGGTTTTTGGCAAAAGTTGCCCACAATTTCCAATATCTTTATATGAAAATCCCAAATTTGATGCCTTCTCAACATGTAGACAAAGTTACAAGTGTGTAAGTTTCTTATAAGTTCTAGAATTTCCCAGACAAAAACTGTGTATACAGTTCATTCACGCCCCCTTAACTATTCATTCGATTGGCATATTTTAATGAAATTTGTTCGACTTTGGCAAGGAACCATAAGCTTTATTTTGGGTAAAAATGACAGGTGAAATATCAAAAACCGAATTTTAGAGAGCAAAGTGCAAAACTTATCATACTCAGATTTAGAAATAATTTTCTAATTTTTTTTATTCTTTTCCGATGGTGAACTTAGCTTTTCACCAAAATATATTTTTTAAATATTTCCACCCTTTTAACTTTTGAACCGATTGTCATATTTTAATGAAATTTGGAGGACTTAAGTAAAGAACCATTAACTTTATTTTGGGACAAAAATATAAATGTACACGCTCAGGGGTGTACGTCTTGTGCATACGGGCCTGGCTAGCCCGAGCTGCCCTATAGCCGAAGCACTTCATGTTTCTACTAATCTTTGAAGTGCTTCCTATACTATTCTTCTCTTTCCTATCGGTCACTCTAACCTTTTTCTTCCTAATTTGGAGTGGTAGAAAAACTTTGTCTGTTCCGAGGCAGCACCACCCCATGTCCCACTGAAAGGATTGGTTATAATCTTTCCAGATGTTTTCAGTCCTGGGGCATGACGCGGTTTTCCTCCTTCTTCCTTACACCTCTTAAAAATACTGATACTGATGATATAATGGTGATGGATTCACCCAATACAAAATATTTCGGAGGTACAATACCCTCACATTGGGACTTCCGGATGGAGGATGTACGGGGTAGATTCACATAGAAGGAAAACAACTTAAGAATTGACTTCAGCAACATCAAAGGTCTTAATGCCAACGTTAATTCTGTTCATCACCATCTCCAGACAAAACCTAGTATTTTGGAATTAACGGAAACCCAAGTCAGCTCGTCTACGGACACTGCCTATATGCTTTGCCCGAATTACGAACTTCACAACAAGTTCCGATTTAACCGAGGTATTAGCGCTTACGTCCGCAGTAACCTCACATGTCACCGTGAAAAGAGTTTGGAATCGGTAAATTTTGATGTTCTTTGGCTCAAGCTGTCACTAAGGGATGCTACTAAATTTATCTGCATTTTATCTTTCTCCAAATGAACCTAATTATAAACAACTCTTCTCCTATCTCTCACTAACATTCGACAAATTTCAAACCACCCACCCAGATGCTGAAATAACACTCGTGGGGGACTTTAATGTCCACAACATCCCTTGGCTAAAGTTTTCTTCCCGAACGGATGATATGGGCAGAGAAGCTGAGGCTTTTACAATCACCTGCGCCCTGGCTCAACTTGTGGACGAGTCAACATGGATACCAGACATTGGAAGCCATCGGGCTTACCTAGTGGATTTGTTCCTTCCCCAAACTCTTATAGGATAAACATTATATCACCACTGGGTAAATCTGATCACATGCTTATATCAGCTTTGTCCACCTGTCCAACTCCACCGCCCTCTAAAGCGCAAAGTGTGGCATTATAAATATTCAAACTGGAGTGAACTTCGTGACCTTTTCTTGTCATTCCCTTGGGGGGACGTCTTTTTTAAATCCAGCGATCCATCTGTAATTGCTGAATCCCCTACAGAGGTCATTCTCATTGGGATGGAGCCTTCAATCCCTTTTTCTAATAAACGTTTCTATCCTGAAAAATCATGATTCAACAAAAAGTGTACTCAGGCGGTTTCCAAAAAGAACCAAACTTATCGCAAATGGCGCAACAACCCTTCGGTAGTTTGGCGTCGAGCTTTTCTGAATGCTCGAAATAGATGCAAACTAATTATTGATCAATCCAAAGCTGATTTTAATCAGAGAGTCCGCGAGAAACTTTTGAATTGTCCGAACGGCTTAAAATCATTTTGGGGATTGTCAAAGGCCATCGGGAAAAACTTTCCATCTTCAAGTTTTCCACCACTATTGCGCGAAAACAATTCTATTGCAATGACTGCAAAGGAAACAGACTTGCTTGCCTCAACGTTTGCACGTAATTCTACCTTGATGCATAAGGAAATACTTCACCAATGGTGCCTGGGATTAGTGAAGGGACTATTCGAATATAAATAATCGAAGTATTCGATTCTAGCTTGCATTCGAATGCATTCGATTCTCAACGAAGAATTCGAATACCAGAAATATTCGAATGCGCTAACAACGAATGAATCGTCCCTCGAATGCTGGTTGAATCGAAATGAAATATGAATCGGCACAATTCGCGTCAAATGAGATTATAATGTTATATTATAACTTGTTCGATTATGCTCGTCTGCCGTCTGAGCAACAAATAATAGCGGGCTTTGTTTTGTATTATGGTGAACAATAATCGAAAATGCTATACTATAAAAAGTATAAAATAGAGTAGTTTAATTACTGTGGTAGTTTTTTAATTGTTGAATATTTTTCTTCTGTAGTAAACATATTATTAATTTTAAATGCGGTAGTCGGCAGGTATGACATACATTTTTTTGCAATATGCAGACGATAAAAAGTTTTGGGAATTCAAATTTAAATTATTAAAAAGTGATGATTTTAGTAAATCTTTGATAAACTTTTACATAATATCTAAACAAAACAACTTTTAACCAATATTTTGTTTTTTAATCCTGATTGTTTTCGCTAATCTTTGTAAAAGATTTCGCTCTTATGCTTAAATGTATCTAGAATGAAGACTACAATCCAGAATCAGACAATTTGTAAATTTTAATTCGATAACGAGACTTCGAAGTCACTCGGAATCTCGAGAGGTTGAATCGCTAATTGAAACATTTGGGATATCGCGACTAATCCAAATAATTCGATTCTCAAAAGTATTCGAATGCAAGATATTCGATTCTAAAAATCATCCGATTTTCCCTTCACTACCTGGGATCGCCACAACAATGCCAGAAATCGTTTTAAAGCAAAAAAAGATAAAAGGGTTACTTCGTCATCTTAACTGCTCAAATGTCGCTGGACTGGATGGAATTCCCCCCATTGTTCTCAAACAATGCGCACTGGAGCTGACAGCTATTCTAACCAAACTATATACCTTATGCTACAATAGAGGTATTTTCCCAGCCCTCTGGAAGTGCGCTAGAGTGCAACCTGTACCTAAGGAGGGAATGAAGGATGTTGCCAGTAACTAGCGTCCAATATCTTTAACCCCGGTAGTGGCCTAGGTAATGGAAAAAGTCATTAACACCGAGATCCTGAAATATCTTGAACAGAACAACATAATATCTGATAGACAGTATGGGTTTATAGCGAAGCGCTCAACAGGAGATCTGAAGTCCTATGTAACACATATAACCCTGGAAAAACACAGAGAATCCCGAGTCGTTGCTCTTGACACCTCCAAAGCCTTCGACCGGGTGTGGCACCAATCACTCCTGTACAAACCCTCAGCTTATGGCCTTTCACCGGCTCTGCATACATTATTGTCTCGTTTTTTAGATAAAATGAGTATTCAGGTCGCTATCGATGATGTTTCGTCCGATGCACTTGCCATCAATGCTGGTGTTCCGCAAGGTTCGGTTTTGCCTTCAGCTTTGTTCTTGCTGCACATAAATGACCTACTAAAGCTTACTGAAAACTCCATTTACAGCTATGCAGACGATAGCAGTCTTGTGGCATCGCTTTCTCCTGACAAACCATTATCATCGGCCACTCTGGGATAACTAAAAAGACAACAGACTGACTCAATCAAATCAATCGAGACTTAAACACAATTCTTGAATGGGGATCCAACAATCTTGTAACCTTCAATGCCAAAAAGACACAGACTGCTGTGTTCTCCCGGAGAAAAACTAAGCGAAACTACCTTGACATCATCATCATGGAGGGGGAAATCCTTTCTCCATCCTCCAATCTTTCGCTTTTTGGAATAGCCTGAAGCAATAACTTTTAATGGGATAAGCATGTCCGAGGTCTCGCCAAGTGTGCCTCGCAAAAACTGGGTGTACTTTCCCATGCCAAAAAATAATTCAGCTCCCATAAGCTGCTTACACTCTATAAAGCGCAAATCAGACCTACTCTGGAGTATTGCTCTCACATTTGGAGTTCTGCTCCCAAACATACTCTAGCACTCTTAGACTCCATCCAGAACCGAGCTGAAACACTGATGGAACATAGGTGGATGGTGATGGGTGAGCTCTCCCTTTTGGCCTATATTATCACGGAGGGTGTTCGACCGAACTGAAAACTCTGATTTCCTCCAGTGCCAGCTTTGTTCGGTCCACACACGAGCTATAGAAGCTCTCATCCATATGCTTTTCAACAGATCACACCCAGAACCAGCCTCTACCAATATTCTCACTTCTGGCATGTACGAGCATCTGGAACTCCTTACCAACCGAATTGTTCCTTGTTGGCAACAGTGTAAACATATTTAAGAAAATAGTCCATCGGTATCTTTTCTCCTCGCCGTTTCCTACTTTGAGTGTCCATTATGGTAATATAGGCAACGCCTTTGCAAGTGGACTGAAGCAAAAAAAAATAATAATAATTTTAGAGAGCAAAATACAAACTTTCAACTTGGAATTTATACACTCAGGTCTTGAATTAATTTTCTAAAATTTTTTACAGTGCTTATTTTTTTCTGATGAGGAAGTCAACTTTACCATTTTTTTTTAACTTTGAATCGATTGGCATATTTTAATGAAATTTGGAGGACTTTAGTAGAGAACCATAAAGTTTATTTTGGGACAAAAATGACAGTTGAAGATGTCAAAAACCGATTTTTTAGAGAGCAAAATACAAACTTATCAATTTGGAATTTATACACTCAGGTCAAGAATTAATTTTCTAACATTTTTTACAGTGTACTTTTTGTTTCTTTTTTTCCAGCTTTTTCCAATTTTTTTTTCCGAAAAACCCTGCGCAAAACCTACGAGATAAAATTTCAACAAAAAATCCGGTAAATTTCGCCAATGGCCCTATTTCATTTGAAAGCCAACCAAAAAATACGTAAATTCTCTCCTAAGCTTATAATTTCGGCACAATTTCATGGCCCAAAAAGCAACTTTTTGGTATTGCCGTTAAAATTATCTGTATATGAATTTCCCAACTGTTTCTGCCTCCTCTTTCGATTGATGCATTCTTTTTACAAACGGAATGATATTTGCCGAGATAATTAGCATCTTTATCATGGAAAAATCCGGAAAAGCGGTGATCAGCAGCTACATTTTATTTTTAATTTTTTTTTTGATCCATCGGATCGCATCAAAATGGATAAGATTCGCTTCGTTTAAATCCATTTACAATATAATGTAGATAAGCTCGAAGGAACTTGCACACACACTGATTTTAGCACGAAAATTTTGCAAAAGGTTTGATATTTGACGATTTTATGTATTTTGAACTGCTTTTCTCGTTTTTTTATTTTGCCACCTCGTATCTTTGGCACCTAAGCCGCCATTCAAAAATCCCATTGCTTTACAAGATAATTTTTGTTCTTTTTCCAATTCCATTGATCTGCAGGTTTTTCGTTACCAATCCATTGCTGATGCACCTGATTATAAGACGAATGCTGTCTTGCTTCTGCTTCTGCAGGAGGCAATGAGGCGATGTTAAATTTATTCCTGCATTGCTGCCTGGTAAGTGTATTATGAAATATAAATCCAGCTTTAAGTATATATAACTACTTTGTCAGCAAATTTTTGAAAGTGCATTCCTTAGCTGTTAGGATTAGGTATCTATATTCTCTATCGCCCCTTAAAACAAAAATGTGGACATCTTCACACTCTTCCAATGCTACATACAATCTCGTTGCCCTCGCAATAATAAAAATGCAAAAATTAGAATGTTATTGTGTTCCGAACGTAACTCTAAAATTTTTCCTGACCTTTCGTTTGCCGCCGGGGTACCTACACATGCAGCATGCAGTAGGCAAGCAGCAGATACACTCAGGCGCACACGTCCGTGCTGCCGACGACGATAATTCGTCTTCTTGCATGAATCTCCTTGGGATATCCTCTCTCTTTCGCCTTTGAATATTGCATTTGCTATTTCGTAATTTATTAATGAGCGTACAGTTGTTTATTTCGTTCGTAAGCCGTAAACTCCAAATAAGTTACAAGTCGAAAAATGCAGGTGACGCAACCGCCGCGCTAGAGGATTTAATTTAATACTCTATTATGTTTCCCAGTCAAGTTTATATATTTAAATCTATTTCTAGTAGTAGGTACCTACTTAAGACTTATATGGGATGTATAGAATATGACAAGGCGCGTTGAAATTATCGATTCTTGGTTTGGTGATATCAGAACTGGTTCTGCTATAGATATTGAAGCAACATCTGCGTATGAAAATATACTCGCAATGTCACCAGAACGAAGAGAGAATTGATCCCTGTAATAGTACTGAAGATATTTATTTTTTAAATATTTTAATACCGCTAAACGCTGACCTGGCCTCAAACTTGCTCGTCCCATTCAACTTTCTTGGGAAGGGGCTCATGCGGATTTCAACAAACCATCTCTAAATCTTAGTCTTCCTAGATGCTGGAACGCTTAGAATAATATTAAGCCTTTTCAAGATTCTCTTATAACATATAATGACTCAAGCTCTTTGGAATAAATCTTTTACCCTTTTCAAGCCGTCCAGTCCAGACTCTAGTCTACTTCTAACTCCGGGTGATTTTGTTAATGCGTTATTTAAGAATTTAAGCCTGCGTTTTGCCTACACTTTCAGAACCAGTCCTATAAAAATAAAAATAGTATAATTGGAGGAACAATTTTCAAGACCTATATTTTGCCTCTGAATCTAAAAAAAATGTATTTAATAAAGGCAATAAAGTAATTTCAAAACAAAATATTTTCCTGTTTAATTTGTTGCTTCTTTTCTCTTTAAAATAGAGAATATTTATGTTTCAGATTTTGTTTAGTCACTTATCAGTTTCGTAATTAAATTTAGTATATAATGAAATTTCAGTAAAAATTAGTAACCATATTTTGAAACAAAATACTTTTCAGTTTAAAAAAAAGAGGCAAAATACCTAGAATTTAGATAACAGTTTCGATGGAAAATGCCTACAAGAAGAAAAATAGGTGAAAAAGAGCTGGAACAAAATGGTATATGAACTATTTTATTATGTTTAATAGCAAAACAGTATAATAAATGCAATAAACTAAATCTGATACAAGACATCTTCTATTTAAAGAAATAAAACCGTTAAATAATAATGTTAAGGCATTAATTCCAAATTCAATAAAAATATTACTAAAACCACATTTCACATCAGTTTGGACATTTCCAGCCGCCGCCATGTATGATGAATAATTTGTGCCTCCATGAATCATACCCATCACACCCTTATCGACACTGGGATAAGGAACGTTAATAAATTATTCAAGGGCAACGAAATAGACTCGAAAGCACAAACTGTATCCATATATCCCCACAGAAAACGACATCTTCCCCCTTTTTAGAAAACAACTCGCCTAATAAACGAGTTCCGACATTCGTTACACGCAACCCGATAGGATAATATTAGGCGAGGCCACCATTTTTGTTCGGGTTTCTATTCTCTAATCTCCTCCCACCGACTATTGGGCGAACGGTCTAATCGGGGACCATTGCCGAAATTTAACCTTGACGAACCGGTACCATTTTAAGTCGACATCTATTTTAATTACTATAGTACCATGATGTAGATATAAATGAAAATTATTTATATTTGAGCAGGTCTCTATAAAATTAACAGATTTCTAGTCATAAGTATGGACTAAGAAGTCGAAAATTAGTAGTTAGTGAGCTTTACATATTCTCCAAATATTTTTCTAAAAATTAAGTCATGCCAAATAATTTTTGTATATGTATACTGTATTTATTTTTGATTTATCTTCTTAGCGTTTTATTATTTATTTTTATTTTATATATTTATATATACTTTTATTTCTTTATAGAATTTTCTTCACTTGAATTTTTTTGGAATAGCGAAATTTGTTAGTTTTCGAAATATGATTTTTTTTTTAAATTGATGCGGTTTTGTGAAAACTAGGAATCCAGATAGACTAGACTGATATTTTTTTCGTCATCTACGTTATAGCAAGTTAGAGTTGGGCTCCAAAATTAAAGCGTTAGGTTTAGGTATATTATCACGAATTTAATAATTTCAAAATCATGTTAAATTAGTATTTTAAAATTTATTGTTCCTACTGTATTTTGTATTTCTGACGATTTTTTAAATTTTTATCTATTCTCTCTACTGTTTTATTTTTTCGATTTTTTGTTCCTTTTATCTAATATTTTACATTTTTTATATTGCTCTTCACCTAAAAATGCCCGTAACTAATGTGTCTAATGTGTTTGTATATAGTCCACCAGAACTGAGAAGTGCTCAGTGGTTTCTCCGAAACACGTTCCGCTTTCGCGCTGGTGGTTCTGGGTTTCTCAGTAGGAATATATGGCGACATGGCGGTGATTCCATGATCTTTTTCTAACCACCAATCATGACCAGTAATCAATTACAGTTGGTCCGCCATTAGGTACTTCCGACCACAAAGTTATTAAAACGATTTGTGAATGGCCACCTCTACAGGATGATCCACCATTGTCTCACAAAATCTGGTATTACAATTCGGCAAACTGGGACGATCTAGGGGAGTTCCATATCTAGATTTGTCTTGGCTCGACTTCTGCTTTGGGACTGATGACCCGTCAGTATGCTGCGAAGAGATTACATAAATAACCTCCTCAGGAATGGAAGCATACATCCCAAATTCCATCAAGTTACCGTCAAAAGGAAAGCCCTGGTTCCACAGAAGATGCGAAAGAGCTGTAGGTAGGAAACTGTAACGATTTATGTTTCTGATGTCTTTTGGAAATTTACTAAGTTGCCGGCTAGTATAGATTGATCGCGAATTCTATCTACTTATTAGTATGTATTATCGGGCGCAAGAAATTCCTCAATTCTCAAAGTAACTGTCAAGTAGTGTCACCAATAAAAGCTTGAAAACTAACAAAAAATACTTGATAGACGTTGGGAACTGCAGAATCTCGTTTCTTGCAGGAAATAAAAGATATTTATAAAAACAAATCTACTATAATTTATTTAAATAAATACAATTAAAATGAACAGTCTAAATCACAACTTTGTTGAACAGAGTTCTTCTAGATTTGAGGAATTAAATTAATAAGTTAGATTTTAGAGAAAATAAAAACAATTAAAATATCAATAGTTGAAATTAGTTAAAACTTAAAGATTCTGGTCTTTACAGCAATTTTTAGGTTTGCAAGTAGGATACTTAGCTTAGATTAGACGTTCAACTTAAGTTGGACACACGTCTCTTCACCTCGTTCCTTTTCGCCAACCAATTGCCTGTTATTTGTTAGGCCTTTATGGGTAAGGATAACACCAGAGGACTTAAAAAACGTCTTGTACAGCTGATACGTCTAACGCCGCAATGGTACACTCGGTGGATGCTTGACTATCAATCTAACGCTGCAATGGTACACTCGGTTGATGCTTGACTATCAATCCAAGCTATTCGACCAAAATCGTGCGAATATGCAAACAGAAAAACTTGTCTTAGATTAAAATGTTGATTGATATCAAAAGAAAAAATGAAAAATAATGAATAGTGATTTAAACAATATCAGCAAAAGAAATTCAAACTCTATCACTTAAGAATTAAATCTATGATCAAAAATACAAGATTCGTAAATGCAGAATTAAACTAAGATCAAAAATACAAGAATCATCAACGAATCTGATACTCAAGTTTACTAGAAGAAAACCTTTAAATAAGTGCAAAATAAATGAAAAGTCCCCAAAAAGTTTATTTAAGAGAAAAGTTCTAAAAATAAGCAAAATACTAGTCAAAAATTGATAGAAAAATATGATTGCTTCAAAACTGTGAATTAATTAATTAATTAATTAAAGTCAAGTTTATGCATTAAGAAAACTGTACGTGAAAAGAACATAATACAAAGCTGATCGACATTTCACCACATGTCAATTGTTCTCAAATCTCTCGTCAAGGTGAGCATTACGAGCCACAAGCAAAATAAACAAAGCCAATTTAGTTATAAGTTTAGAAAAGAGCTAGGTTTACAAAGAGAAAAAATATAAATTCACCGTCGACTGTCGGTAGAGAGAAGAAATAAAAATCCAAGGTGAGTTCTCAAAGAAATTCAATGTTATATTTCATAAATTGGAAATAAGAAAATAGAGAACTCACCTTAGACTTAAGGTCTATTGGCTACCCATCCGATTCTTCCCAAAATTTGGCAAAGCCATAGTTAATAAATTAGCTCTTGAAAGTGGCGGATTGGAACCAGGAATTAGCTAAAACATAAAAGACCAACAGAAATCGGTAATAACGTGAGGTTAGTTAGAAATTGTACGCAGTTAAATATTCCTGTAACGAAATTCACGATAAATATATCAAACCATATTCAGTAAAGAGACCAATAAGATCATTTATACAACAATATTTTATAAAAAGTGCCTAGATGGCCTGGATGAGAAGAATCCAATTTATAAATCTAGATATTAAAAATCTAACTAAAAATATTGTTGACTAGATCATAGCCTCGAAAATCCCTCTATTATCCGAAAATTGTCATAAGACACTCCTAAAACTGAGAAATACATTCGATAACTTAAAAGCGAAATGTGCAAAAATCAAATCACATCCGACAAAAATAAAAATGAGCTCTCACCTTGACTTGTAATCGAAGACAAAGCTACGTTGGCCGTTCGATTTTAATTCCGGTCCAACCCGCGTCGAAAGGAATAGGAGGGAAACTATAACTCATAATTACGATATTACTATCGCCCTCTATCCACAGGCTAGTATAATAAAAATATTTTTATAGAAAGCTATGTATAAATATTACACATACAATTCTAATGGCAGCTCCACTAAGATCTAAATTCTATCGTAATCTCATCCAATTACCGAATCCAAATCGCATGTAGAAATTTGTATAAAAATCACTTTGCAATATAGAAATCTTAAAATATGAAAACCATGTAGCGAATATTTCGTTACAAAGCAAGTACTGCCAGCAAAATCAGACCGCTGCAAATCACAATTAGTTTGTCAAAGCGAGAAACGAATGCAACCGTATGATCGATGAAACTAAGAACAAATAAAATCAAAGGATCAGAAACTTTTGCAATGCCCCAGTGGCTCCAGGAATTTCTGGTCGGTAGCAAAGGTAGTTAGTAATAATTTTACAAAAATGTCTCTCCCACCTTCGAGAGACGAACGAGGCATCACGGCGGCTACAGTCAAGGAAAAGGCAAACATGCTCGCCAAAAATTTTTCATCGCACTCTACCTTAGACGTCTCCCAAGACAAGGCTCTCCTCACCATATCGAACATCAACACTACAATGGCAAAAGTCAAGTTTCATCACCGTGATATTCGTAAAATCCTTAAAGAACTAGATACGCAAAAAACATCAGGACCGGACGAAATACCTGCCATCGTGTTAAAGAACCGCGCTCACGAACTCACACCCGTTTTTCCAGACTTTTTTCTCTGTCTTACTGACAAAGGATTTATCCATCTTCTTGGAAAGTCGCTCGAGTGCAAGCTGTTCCAAAAAAAGACAAGAAAACCACGCCTTCAAACTATCGCCCAATTGCATTGCATAATCTCCAAAGTCTTAAAACGTGTAGTCAATCAGCAACTACTCAAATACCTCGAGAACAACAGAATAATCAGCGATAATTAATACGGCTTTCGTAAAGAGAGATCGACAGAAGATATATTGGCCTTTGTCACTTATATATGGAGTATGGCAATTGAGAACTACGAGCGATTGCGTAGGATATGTCGAAGGCATTCGACAGAGTTTGGCATGACGTATTGCTCAACAAACTGCCGTCCTTCGGACTGCCAGCATCTCCCTGCAGCGGGCTTGCCAGTTTACTTAAGAACCGATCTCTGCGCGTTGCAGTTGATGGACACTTCTCAGACACATTCACCATTAACGCGGGCGTACCTCAGGGCGCTATACTTTCACCAATTCTGTTCCTCATCTGACCGAAACGAATAATCCTGTTTACAGTTTTGCAGATGACAGTACCCTTGTCTCCCAATTTATATCAGAAAACCCCTTACCAGCGACTGAGACTTATCACAGCAGACAGGAGCAGATTACAGCAATTAATCAAGACCTGGAGAAAGTTCAAACTTGGGGCGACAGAAATTTGGTCCAGTTCATTGCAGCAAAGTCCCAAGCACCCACGCTTACTAAGAGGGCCAATAGGGCGGGCCCTGACATCATTATGGCAGGATCGATCGTTCCTTCATCCTCGTCAATCGGATTACGGGGTGTCTCGGTCAACAGCAATATGTCCTGGCATGGCCACGTTGCTAACATCGCAAAATCAGCCTCTCAGAAGTGGTGCGATATTTCGCAACAAAAAAGTGTATACACCGCAGCATCAGTTGCTCTTGCTCTACAAAGCGCAAATAAGACCGTGCCTAAAATATTGCTCACACATCTGGGGTGCCGTGCCAAAGCACACCCTAAAGCTGCTGGATTACATTCAGAAGAGAATTGTGCGTCTCATCGGCGACCCGGAATTGACTGGAAATCTGCATAGGCTGGAACACCGCAGACATGTGGCCGAGATGGCCCTGTTTTACAGATACTTTCACGGCAGATGTTCCCTGGATTTGGCCCGCTTCATCCCGCCCCTGGCAACGTCTGTCAGACAGTCACGCCAGACGGCAAGAGCGCACCAGTTCGTCGCACAGCTGTAAACACCTAGAACATCGCTTTACAAGAACTCCTTTAAGGTTTGGTGTACTGCATCACTCCCAGGACTGTTTCCCGCTAATTACAACCTACAGCTATTCAAGAACCGTGGCAATCAACATCTTCCCGCACACACACCGCTCGTCGATCGTCATAGGATGTGTGTGTGCCACTGCCATATAAAAAGAAATCAAGATCAGACCATCCCATTAGCTTCGTTGTCAGTAATTTGATAACTTCGTAGACATAAAAATTAATATTTTAAAATTTACTATTATTTATTTCTCGTTTTTCTTTTATCTTCTTGGCGACTTTTTGTGTGCTGTTTTCAATTTATACAGGTATTTATACAGGTTTTATATTCCTCTTCACTAGTGGCACTGTCAGTTTTTCTTCCAACCCTAAGGATTCATAATTTGATTTTTCGATAGTTTATTCTCATCAGATTATTATTTATGTTGTTCTATGAAATTATTGAATGCATTCTTTCAAACGATAGGTAAATTCTAGATGCATAAATTTTTTATTTCGTATTACCAATTGTTTTTGTCGTGTTAGTGGAATATTAGATTTATTCTTATCGGCTGTCTTGTGCATTTTATTTTGTCAATTTTTTCTTGCTTTAATCTAAAATTTATACCGATCTTCACCTCAAATGCCTGTACCTAGCTGGTAAAATGTGTCTGTTTCGATGGGAATGGAGGAATTAATCTACAAATTGAGACCATCCTATCAGCTCCATTGTCAGTAATTTAATAATTTCGTAGACATATAAATTAATATCTTAAAACTTACTATTATTTTCATCTCTATTTTGTTTTTCGTCTTTATTTTCTTGGCGACTTTTTTGTTTTATATTCACCTTCACTAGTTGCACGTTGCATTGGCTGTTTTTCTTGCAACCTTAGGCATTCATAATTTGATTTTTCGATAGGTTTACTATTATTTATTGTCTCTATTGTGTTTTTCTTTTTTATCTTCTTGTCGACTTTTTGTGTGTTCAATTTATATAGGCATTTATACAGGTTTTTTATTCGTCTTCACAACTTTTCGATAGGTTGTTCTCAGATTATTATTTGTATTGTTCTATGAATTTTAGATTTATTCTTATCGGCTGTCTGGTGCGTTTCAATTATTTTGTTTAATAATACCTATTAGATCAGGCTTAATAAACATGGATTCATTCATGGTAAAACTACACGCAAACATACATCAAACTAAATAAATGTATATTTGTTTAATACATAAATGAATAAATGGGTGGCGATGGGTCTCAATTAGCATCTCGTAGCCATCATTTATGTATATGATATTCATAAAAAAAATCGCCATGACATATGGCGTCTTGCAAAAGTTGCAAGAGTACGTTAGGAGTCATTTAGTTTTAACCACAATAATTTAAGCAGCTGTGCAGGATATATTGCTTACGTAACATGCAAATTATTTTGCGTTTAAGGTTAATAAAGGGTGCTAAAATACCAAAAGTTTGGTTTTTGGTGCCTCCACAGAAATGTTAGGAAAAAAAAAGGATCACGCGAACCGTATGTAGGTACCGGGTAAATTTCGGGGTTGACTATAAGGCGTGGTTCGCTTGCGGCGAATATAACTTCAAACTGAATCGAACCTGTGGGCTTAGAGTTTTTTTAAACCCTTTTACACTGCTCACAAAAGAATAGATCAATGAAACACCCATATTGATATGTGTCAAGCTAGTTTTACTGTAAATGAATGTTTATTAAATTCACATCAAAGGCTTCTTTTTATATTTTCATCTATTTTTTTTCTATTTGTTGATTTATCTCAGCGTCTACAGTAATCAAGTTATTTACAGCACTAGTTATTACAATACAATAAATAAGCGTTCATATTATATAAAACATAATTATCCACCCTGAAAAACAGATCATATTTTTTGATGAGCGAGAGTGAAGAGGAATGTAACAGAAATTAACAGAATTATAAAAAAGTGTATATAATATACGTTTAGAAAACGTTAAAAACGAATTAGCAACTAATCACAGTATGAATAATAGGATATAAAT
>JAEQML010053874.1:0-39392 GCA_016904865.1 Pissodes strobi
TTTGAAATCTGAATATTTTAATCGTAGTCTTTCTTGACATCTTTTTAAAACCTATTTCAATTAATAAAGGTTTTTTTTATCTCATTGTCTAAATAGGTACATATAAAACTGTGATACTTATACCGTATTAATTATTAAATACTTAATTTGGCATGTACCACATTTAAAAAAAAACTAAATTTTTTAAGCAACAGTAATTTTTAAAAGACTTGCGACATTTTTTTCAAATTTATTTCAATTAAAAATGATTTTTTGTCTCATTATCTGAATACATTTACCGCATACTTATACCGCTTATACTGGTTCCTGAACTGGCATTTGGCATGTTCATTATCGTTTTTGTTAGAAGACAGGAGCGTAGAAAAGTGTTGTTTCATATTATTTTCAAAACAGCACACCTGATTTCGAAAATCTGAATATTTTAATCGATAGTCATTTTTGAATGTCCTTCGTGACATTTTTTTTAAAGTTTAGTTCAATTAATAATGATTTTTATCCATTTTCTAAAAATCTTTGATACTTGTACCGTTTTAAATATTAGATAGGTGATTTGGCATGTACTTAATTTAACAAATCGAAATGCACACGTCTATAAGCATCGGTACCTATTTTTTAAAAGTCCTTTATGACATTTTTTTTTATTCCATTAATAATGATTTTTGATCTCATTTTCTAAATACATATATCTTCGACACTTATACCGCATTAATTATTCAATAGACAGGGACGTAAAGAAAAATGTTGTTTAATTCTTTTCTTCAAAATAGCATAACTAATTTAAAAATATCTGAATCCTTTAATCGACAGTCATTTTTGAAAGTCTTTCCTGACATTCTTTTTTATAATAATAATAATATCACTTATTGCCAACCACATCAAAGAAAATGACCAAGCAACGTCACCAAATGGGCATCTTTAAGTACCCTACATATTATGTTAACCTTACATTACTCAAAATAAACTAACAAAATAAATAAACAAAACAAACAAATGACATCTAAAATACAAATAGAACACAGAAAATTGTACTATAGTGTAGAACAATAAATTGCCTTTTGGCATAATGATTAATGATACCCTTAGAAATAAAAGCAATAGCAAATGTAGATGTAAGTATTCAAAGACATGCGGTGGTGCTATAAATCAATTCTGAACGAATAAATTTTTTTCTGTTTTAAGTAATTTTTGGTATGTCTTTTAAATAAGGGAATGCTTTGGATCCTTTACAACTCGCCAGGAAGCATACTGAAAGCCTTCATAGCTCGATACAATGGCCCTCTCATAAAGAAGTAGACTTGTGCATTGGTATGCTCAAGATGTTTGCATTTCTAATTTGTATTGTCATGGTTTGGGCGTAGGTCTGAGAAATGGTAGCAAATAAAGAGGGATTCTTATTTACAAAGAAAACAAGTGAAAGAAAAGATAACGATGCCAAACTGTTCAAAATATGGCTTACCTGATGCAGTAAGGTGGAGACAGCGTAATATTCGCTTCTGTGTCCTGAGAACATTGCTGGCACTTTTCCCAGATCCCCAGAACAGAATGCCATAGCCTAATACTGGCTGTATATAGGAGAGGTAAAACATCATTATAGTGCTCAGAAACAACTGATTCCTAAGACCGCAACAGACCGCGAAAGCTAATCAAACGTGTTTCTACAGCATTTATCTGTTTTTCCCAATCGAGGCACGGATCCACATAAATACCCAAAAAAATTCATGCTATCTGAGAATGGGATCGATTTTTTGACAAACCTAACATATAATGACTCCATTGAGGTATTCAGCTTAGAAAACACCAAAAGGCCAGTCTTATTCACGTTAAGTCTTAAGTCACAATACCGACACCACGACCTCATCCGCTCCGCCGCCTCCGAACACGTCACAGAAAATCCACCCGGGGGTCAAGCCAGTCAGTTCTATTGATGTATGGTCCGCATATTGACATATTAGTCCAGAGCCGATAAAATTATCCATCTCATTAACATAGGGTAAGAAAAGGAGAGGCTCCAGGATAGAACCCTGTGGGACAATTGTTTTCATCCTGGTCGGACCCGACCAGTAGGATCTGCCCTCGTATAAAACACACCACCTGCTCCCTGTCAGATTGGCATGACTTTAAGAGGGCCGCGCAAGCACCCCTAAGCCCATAGTGTCCCAGCGTGCTAAAAGTATCCTTTGATTGATGGTGTCCAAAGCCCTTGAAAGATCGAAATACAATCCTTCTACCTTTTCTCCCCTGTCCAATTTACGGACTATAAAATTAATTGCGTTATAATTTGCCAGTTCAGTTGACTTGCGGTCTGTAACCATATTGATGTTCTACTAGAATATTATTTTGTGTGATAAAACTCATGAGTCGGTTATATATTGCTCTCACAAATGTTTTTTACACTAATGGAAGAATTTCAATGCAGCTGTAAATATGCCTGATTCAAGAGATAAGATAATAAGCTGAACAAGGAGCTTTCTCAAAAATTGTGCAACATGTTTCATGATATAAACAGGTACCTCGTTCATTCCCGAAGAATATTTATTGGACAGGTTCAACACTTCCTAACGGCTGACCGGAGGAAGAAAAATAGTATTTTTCTGTTTTATATAATTCCAATGTTTTAATAGAATTTGTTTTTGTACCATACATTTAAGTCTTTAATTTAAATTTTATTTCTGCATTTACCCAACTCACACTTTTGCTTTTCAATCTTGCAGTACTTATAGCAAAGACTGAATCAAAATGGTAATGATAAATGTTGGAAAAAGCATTTTATGCCTGCTCTGCATCATTCCCCATGCTCCAAACCTCTTCTTCCCAGTTCTCATTACTAAGATATTCTGAAAATTTATTTCTATTGTTATTTGAGAAGAAACGTCTACCTTAACTTCGGAAGCGAACAGTTGGCCTTCATAGTCTGAAAAAATTGTTGTATGTACTTTATATGTAGAGTCATTTCTGTTAATATTGGAAAAAATATTGTCCACTTGGCTCCCATTGCATTTCCCCTGTCTGGTAACACCTACCAACTGTGATTCCAAACTAAAATTCAAAAACAGTCGTCGCACGCGATTTGCAACAGATCCAGGCTCTAAAAAATCAATATTGAAATCACGACATACAATCAAGAGTTTGCTACTACTATAAAATTTGATAAGAAAATCAAGTAATGTTGTTAAAAACAAATCAATGCTACCCGAAGGTGATCTATACATTCTACACGTATATTCACATTATTTAACTGGTATGGAGATACAGTAAATGTAAAATATTTTTCCTGTTGTTCAAGATCAATCTTAACATTTTCGAAACTTAATTTTGTTAAATTATTATTAAAAATGGACGTGCCACCCCCACAATATGTGGCTCTGGAGCTGTGTCCCTGCAGCTTATAACCATCTATCATCTATGTATATGTAAAGTTTCTATATCGGTGTTTGGTAACCAGTGTTCTATTGAGCAAAAAATATATGGGCCCAACTCTTCCAATAATACCTTAAAATCTAGAACTTTATTATTATTGCTTTGCACATGTAAGTGTAGCAACGATATCTTAAGTTCAGACTTTGATTTACTGCGGCAGCTGTAAGTGCCTTTTTCCATATCCTTTTCAGTCCTCCCGTCTTAAAATTTCGACCCAATGAAAAGTTAAATCTTTGGAATGCAACACCTGCCGGCCAAAAGTTCTCGTCATATACGATCTTCATCTCCTTTAGCTCAACATCAATTCCTACCATGAAGCGATTTTGATTTCGATTTTCCTGTTTTGATTACCACAATTTGACAGACATTTTCTCTTTGGGTCTTCACATTTTTGGTTATATTAGTCTTTAACTGTCTCTTCCGTGACACTTATTTTAACTTGTGATAAAAACAACCATATTTTTTTATTTAGATCAGTTGTCAGAATGGAAAATCCCTATTCCAGTGTTCGATCCCATTTTTCTCTGTAGTTTGTTCCATTTGAATAGCTCTCTCCAACCTTCTGTATAATTTATGGATTTATCCTTTTTATTAGTCATATCAGGTTCACCCTTTCTTACCCAACCTCTTTTACTTTGCTGATGAAAGCCTTCACCATTCACTTTCGTGTCTTCATCCTGTGAAATTAATGGAGTTGGCATTACTTTTGTAGAATATGCGTTCACCTGAATCTCTCGCTCTTTACCAATCCTTGACTGGGCGACAACTTCACTTTTATTATTGTTTACTGTTTTGATGGAATCCGGAAACTCGCTGACAATTTGCTTTTTATAATCATTATCTGGGTCTGGTAGTGATTTTCGTGGTTCTGTGTTGTTTTGATTGGTTGGATCCTTTCGATAAGTAGGCGATTGTTTTTTTTTAGATTTATTCCAATTAATAATGATTTTTTAGCTCATTTTCTAACTATGCTGGTTTGGAACCTTCGACAAAATGCACTAAAACAGAGTTTTATCCACAATACCGAAACAGAATTTTTGCACTTTTTTTAATCTATTTCAATTAAAAATGATGGTAGCTGAACTGATATTCGGCATGTTCATTATTGTTTTTGTTAGAAGACAGAGGGGCGTCGAAAAAAAAGTTGTATCAAATCCTGGTCAAAATAGCAAACTTAATTTTTAAAAATATAAATATTTAATCTACAGTTATTTTTGAGAGTCTTTCGTGGCATTTTTTAAAAATTTATTTCAATTAGTAATGACTTTCATCTCATTTTCTAAATACATATAAAACTTTGATACTTATACCGTATTAATTATTAAATAGGTAACTGAACTAACATTTGGCATGTTCATTATTGTTTTAGTTGGCAAACAGAGGCGTAGCAAAAAAAAACACCTAATTTTAATAAATCGAAATTATAAATAAATTATTAGTGACAATAACTCAACTATCAATGAATGATTTTCGAAGGCAAATTTGAGAACGATTTGTTGCATATATTTTAGTTGTCTGTACTTTACCTATAAAAAAATAAAACCAACCGATAATATTAACAGCAAGTACCCGTCAACCAATGCGTACTACCCGCAGAAGATGCGCTGGGTGTGGTACAAAAAAAATAATGATGTTGGGACGAACTGCAAACAGTGTTGGCAATGTCCCCTTATGTTTGGAAAATTAAAACCGTGCTTGCAATGATAAATGTTTTTTTTTAATATTCAGGTACTGTAGTGTAAATAATAAGCCACCTTATTTTGTTTATAATAAGCCTTTTTATTCTAAATATATTTTTGTTTGTTTTCAAGCACCGTTTTATACAAAAATGTATAAAATTATGCTTTTTTAACTAAACTTTTGGTCGTATGTCTATTTCCTGTACATGAAACGGTTAATATAGGTATCGTGGGTACACTCTCAGTCTCTGAAGGACAATAATGATACTGGTAAATTGCCTCCAGTAGTTTAAATTGCCATAACGTTATGCAACACACAATACAACCAAACACCCACATTCAAATCAAAAGCCCACTTTCGATCGATGAACTTTCACGAAATTTACTGCGAAGCGCCTTTGCTAGATGTCTGTACCACTTCTAGCACGTTCTAAATATATAGTTTTTCTACTTTATGTTCTATTTACGGGACGTCGCTTTACATTTATTAAAAAAAACCGCGACAATATTTTTGAAAGGATATTTTACTGTGTTTTGTGTGCCTTGGCAAGTTTGGCTTCCGATATTTTCTATTTAATTTCTGCATTCAATTTCCGCGTAGGTACCGCGATGGCTATACAATATATGAATAGTTTGGAAAGTGATTAATAAAAAATATTGAACAAACGTTTACTTAATTGTTTAGTTATATAGATTCATAGGCACTCACACAAGGGTAAAATGGAAAATAAAAATATTAGTGCGCCACAAAGACTAAAGAGAAAATACAGAATTTTTATTCCACGTTTGAAGGTAGGTGAGACAACTAATAATAAAGGAACATCTTTAAAATAATACAGTCCTTAAGAATTATTTATTTAACTTGTGCAATACCTTTTATATTTTAAGAAGTGCTGGGCTCTAGTGTTTCTGAAGCGAACAGTCCACGAGTTAATCAACTGCCTCGGTAGCGCAGTAGGCAGCGCGTAAGTCTCATAATTTTAAGGTCGTGAGTTCGATCCTCACCCGGGGCATAACGTTTTTTCTTTCCTCCTATTTAACATCTTGTAATGTTTTTTTTCCCACATAGGGTAGGTAACTTCGCCAGTAGTTAACCACTTGAGGAAAAATTATTTTTAAAACTTAAACAATATTTTAAATTTTAAAAGCGAAAACGAATGACATTTTTTCTCTAAGAAACCCATACAAAATATATCAATTAAAACATGTTTTCTTGACCTGCAGGTTGTGTTTAATCGATTTTAAGAGGAAAATTTAAAATTTCCCAAAGTAAGCCATAAAAATCGTGAAATCAGCCAAAAAAATAGATAATTTCGTTCAGTTTTAAACAAACTTCAATTTTTACTTCTTTGGCAAGTTTTATAGAAAAATAAGCCATATAGGTAAGACATAAAAAATATAAAACTATAAAAAAAAATAAGAAAATAAAACACCCTACCTAGGTAGGTATATATAAAAAAAAAGAACAACGTTAAGGCCCTTATTTGCAAAAGACACAAAAAAATTCTGAATTTTCAACATAAGAATGATGTTGAAAATCAGTTGGGACAAGAGTCACATCCAATATTTATTAAATCATTGTCATCAGTTTCACTGTCCAATTCACTAGCACATGTTGCCCACTTTCCTTTTTATTTAATTGTAGGTACAGATGTTTCTCCTACATCAACTTTTTTAGTTTTTTTTTTGTTTTTTTTTTCCTTATTGGATTCCTAAGTCTTTTTTCCGTTGAACATTTAAGCCTAGCTGCTTTTCTTTGTTATTTTTCTTCTATCACCATTTCCTTTTCTTCTTCAGCAATATGCTTCTTTAGGTTTCAGAAGAAATAACCGCTGAGCTGGAAGTTTCTCTTTTGGGTCTTTTAATCTTGAAAAAAATAAGTGCTTACTAAATGAAGAAAAATTAATTTTTTCATGATCCAGCGTTATATGTTGCAAAATTGACACTCTCCTTTTTGAAGAAGAAAGATTCCCAGCCGAAAACCATTTTAAAAAATGTATGAAAAAGTAAAAAATGAATTATCTTTTAAAAGAGAGAAGAGATCGAAATTATGTCAATGGTGAATTAGACATTGTTCTACATTTCCAATGTATTTCATTGAGTCAAGAACTATTTTACATAGGTATTTTCTGATTGTTTTAGAAGAAATTCAGAATACTATAAAGAAATATAAGCTCCACCTCTACAAAACTCTAGCGGTTCAAGCATTGAGCGAAGCAAACAAAGTTGCACGTTAGCAGTTTTTACAGGATATGTTTCAACGTTTAGAACCACAAGAGTGATTCCTTAATGAAATCATTTGGTTGAATCAATTTTTCCAACATCTGGTAAATTCAATCGAAAAAACAAACACTTTCGGGAAGCCACGAGCTTTCAGGGAAATACGACATTCAAGCTGACAGGATGGTGCATGGGGCATGTATCGTGTGATGTAGGGGTATAATTAAAATTTTCATATTTGGAGAGGTATCTTTGGTCGAATAAGGGCCGCTCAATAGTCCAGACCTTACCGTGATGAACACATTTTTGTGGGGGGTTTGAATGGGAAGAGACAATTAAATGTCGACAGAATAAAACATCTATTAACTGAAGAACTGCATCAGTTAATAATCAGTATCCCGTACTTTAGTCCCTGCTTGGATATATTTAAATCATTATTACGTATACTTATCAAGAAATGCGTTCACAAATGAAAATATTATTTTTATAATGGGAGTAGGTATTTCGTATGTAGGATCATCGGTCATTCACTTCCAACTGGTTCCGTAGTGTAGCGGTTATCACGTCTGCTTTACACGCAGAAGGTCCCCGGTTCGATCCCGGGCGGAACCAAGACTTTTTTAATCTTCTTCCATAAGGAATTTAGATGTTGGACATAAATTTTCTAAAAATTAACAGAAATATCAATTCATCAAAAAATAGATTATTACATTATTTTTTATCCTGGGCACAGGCGTACAGGGTCATATTCCCCCCCTTAACTTTTTTGTGCCACTGTATAGAAAAAATATGTAAATAGGAAAGTTATAGTGCTTGAGAAGTAGTTCTCAGAAAACATTTTTTTGTCTATACAGGGTGTTGCAAAAAGTGTGAAAAACAAAAAAATACATATTTTTGAAATGGAACACCCTGTATATTTCTCCTCAGGACGAAAGATCTTTGTTCTCCGATTACAAAAATATATAATTTGTCTACATTTGCTTAAGCCATTTCTGAGCTATTTAACTTTAAAAGTTGATTTAAATAAAATAAATCATTGTTTTAATAATATTTTATTATTATATACAGATTCGTATCTTAACATGTTTGATAATAAAAACTTCAGTATTTCAAATATTGTTGAACATGCCCACTATTGATACAATCTCGGAAGTCGCTTTCTAATTTATTTGTTGCATGGGTAATAAAAATTGGATTGTTCTGGATAAGGTCGTTTATATAGTATACAATTCTCACCCTGAGCTCTTTCATAATGGCACTTCTCTGAGCATAAACTTTGTTTTTAAATATCCCCACAAAAACGCATCTAAGGGCGTTAGATCTGGGCTGTTCGGTGGCCAGTGGACGGTTCGCCGCCTATTATTTGAGCAGATTGGCGAATTGGAAGCATACCAAGAGAATCTCTGTTTCCTGATTTAAAAATTGTAACTATCTTCCGCCAGTTAGGGAACCTTCATAAAAAATAGAGCCAATAATTTGACATAATAGCTGCTTTTGTCACTGTCATTCACGGCTATTTTGACACATTTCATATTTTTCTTAATGGCGAGCAAGGCTACTTCGATTGGTTTGAATTCATGCTTTGTCAACTTTTAAAGGCAAATAGCTCGGAAATGGCTTAAGCAAATGTAGACAAATTATATATTTTTGTAATCGGAGAATAAAGATTTTTCGTCGTGGGGAGAAATATACAGGGTGTCCCATTGAAAAATATATATTTTTTGTTTTTCGCACTTTTTGCAACACCCTGTATAGACAAAAATATGTTTTCTGAGAACTGCTTCTCCAGCACTACAACTTTTATATTTACATCTTTTTTCTAAACAGTGGCACAAAAAAGTTAAGGGGGGTGGGAAAATATAAAAAATGACCCTGTACTTAGTTCACGGCAAAGGAGGCAAGTGAATACCACCCAGACACACACACACCTAAAAAATAATCAGAAGAAAAATGTGCAACCTTTTTATTCTAAAAATTAGTTATTTTGAGAAAACTCGAGGTGAATTTTTTAAATTATGTATCTAATAAATTTGAGCACCTTTAGATACCACAACTTTGAAGAAAATATAAGTAAAATAAAGATAAAAAAAAATTAATAACCTCAAAATTATACGCATGCGCAACATTACGTGCCAAGTTCCAAAGTTCAACGGTTCAGCTAGATGCAAGTCATTAGGCAGGAGCGGTGGCGGGAAGCCGCTGACGATGGCGGCATTATTCGGTGATGGCGGGCCGCAAACACCCAAAAAAAGAAATCGGAAAAAATATCTGTCATCAAATATTTTAAAAATTAAACATACTATAATTTAATATATAAAACAAGAAAAAAAATTAAATTAAATCTAAAATAAATCTTGGTATTTACCTTTTGAAAAAAACCCTTGAAAACCGCAAAAACGAACAGCTTATGCGTCTTTTAAGTTCGCTTATGCGTCTTTTAAGTTCTGATAATATAAATAAAAATATGGCGATAACCATCCAAACCATATTATATTTACTATACTCGGGCCACCGAACAGATATAGCAATAAAATCAGGCACTAAAACCTGTGAGAGGCCTGACAGGCGATAGGCGAGAGGATTTATACCTGGCTTATATCTTCTTATCATAAAATATAAATACTGGATATAGTAAATAAAACAAATGTTATTATAATAAGTAATATATTCAAAAGTATTTAATTATATCGACATAATTGTTTATTTGCCATAGACAATTTTTATAACATTTTAAAGCAATTTGGAAACAAAACACACTATAGTAAATAAAACAAATGTGACTGTACCTAATTTTAATAACAAATGCAATCTAATGGGAAAAAAGCTATACATAAAAACGCGGATGCGGGAAAATTATTCCGAGTCGGATGATGATGATACACCATCATCAACGTTAATAATCAGGGGCTTTATTTGGGTTTTAATCAACATCCAGCACATACTTGCTTCCACTTTTAGCACATGGCCAACAACATTTTTCAAATTTTCAGTACTAACATTGTGGACTGCTTCATTAAAACGAGTTTTCACATTTGCAATTTTGTAGATTGTATTTTTTAGGCCCACTTCTCCTTTAATTTGTACCTATACCAACTCAATAGGATTTAATTCGCAGTGGTACGGAGGTAATCTTTGGACTGTTCTATTGCAATCTCTGGCCATTTCATCAATAACGTATTGGTTCTTGTGACAACTTTCTTTTACGAGCGTTAATAGTCCTGCCTTAACCATATCCTCTTCAAAGCTTATATTTTTCTTAGTTAACCAAGATTGTCGGTTTTATCAATTTCCCTAGAATAGTAAGAATTACTATGACACAATTTTCGGGTTAAATACTTTCAAACCATTGCTCGAAAACTTGGGAATTCATTTCCTTATGGTAGTCTACAGTTTTTTTTGATTCAAAGAGGAGCAAGCCGCCCTCAACAAATCCATCGTCTGAACCAATATGTAATATTATAAGTCGTTGTCCTTTTCCTGTAACATTCTTCAGTCCTGTAGATAAGCTATTTACGAAAGCTTACCTCGCCCTAGTAGTTCGTCGCTCCATTCCTTTGGAGTGACGTGACCAGCATTAATCCAGGTTTCGTCCAGATAATAAATCTTTTTTCCACTCTCCCTCACTGCCCGGATATTCCGTAAATAGCGTCGCCTCCAGCTCATAATTTCATCTTTGAAATCACAAAAAGAAAAATAAAATGCAAAAATAGTGCTATACGAATCACACCACACTGTTACAAATGAACGGCAACAGTTAAATGCACTCCACTATGAAAAGTTTGCTTTATAGAGGATCGCCGGATTATTTATGGGGGCCAGGTAGCAGGTAATCGTTTTATTAGTATATCGGTTCGGTGGCCCAAGTATACTCCTTAAGATCCTTTACAGGCATACGCCACTATGCTATATTAGTCGCTTCTTATTGGTGGATTAACGTCACTTACGGTCGAGTCAGTTTATTCTACCAGGCCTAAATGGTCTAGTGGTCAGATTCTGCGATTGGAACGTGGACGTCCCGCGTTCAATTCCTGTCAGAGCCAACACATGTTTTCTTTATTTTTTTTTGAGGTTTTGTTTGTTTCTTTTTGTAAATTTGGGTTAGTTTAGGTTAGTTTTGTCTAGTAGTATCCCGGAGCGAGCGAAGCGAGAGAAGGCCATGCGTTAAGGACAAGACAATTTTTTTATTGTTTCCAACCTTTCAACTTCACGAACGACCGATATATATTAATGGGAAGGGATGTCCAGTGTTACCTTATTAAAGGTATTTTTGCCCTGATTATAACCTCAGAGTTTGAAGTCGCTGCTACTGTCCGCGTTGATATGTCAGGTAACCAAAATCTGTGGGAAAAAGTTCAGACTTCAAAATGAGGGCCTGAAGACCATTAAGATATCACTGAATCGGTTTGGCGGGGGCGAGTTTTTCATCCCTAAATTTGGAAAGGATAGGTATTACTTGTAATTTTGTTCTTATTAAATGCTGGAAATGACCGCTATATACCATATACCTCCATGCAATAAAATTAATTTTTGTTTCGGGTGATGGGCTGACGGGTGACGTTCATAAATCAGACGACTTCTCAAATCTTCCAAATGAGTCAGATTGGGTAGAATAAATTTTAGATTTCAGATTACCCAATAGAAAAAATGCTATTGGGGTCAAATCAGGTGACCTTGACGGCCACTCAGTATGACCATTTTTTCATCTAAAAATTAGTGCACCGTTTGGGCAAAATATTTTCCAATAATTCCAGATACATTTGGTCATCAAAATTTCCGGGTAAAAAGGGGGCTTAACTGCCAATCTGATAAAAGAACTATCCGAACACTCATTTTGTTATGGAGGAAGATATTGACGCAAAATTTTTCGGTCATAAATTACTCAACGAGATCTTCAAAAAGAAGTATCGCATGTTTCTTCTCCCTTATTCGAGTGTCGGGGGTTGTCCCTCTTCCCGCTAGGGGGGTTGAAACCTGAAACCTGAAAAGTGAAAACCATTTCCCCCTCGAAACAAAAATCAACTGGTCCGAGCATTTTCCCACTGCAAAGTTTTCGTTGGGCCACCCTGTATATTATATTCCTAGCTATCAGAGTTCTACATACATTTTATCCAAGAAATCATGCAGTCGGGGTCATATTTAACATACATTTTCAAGGAAAAACTTGTTGTTTCGCCCGAGCGCGGTCATCATCAGACTCTAATCATAAAACAATGCGATTATCAACCAAAACCTGATGTATTACTGCCGAAAAGTTTTGGCATACAGTGAAGTAAGTTTTTTTAAAGAAATTAAGATGCACTTCTAGATAGTGACAAAAACGTCAAAAAAAAAATGCCAATCGAGTTAGACATTTAAAATGTTGACCCTGTTCAAGTATCTTATGCGAAAATGGGTAGAAAAAAATGTGTCCTTTTGAAGCGAAAATCAGTATATGCCAAGCTAACCTTCTCGCTGTAAATTAAATCGTTTATATTCCTCAACTGGTCCCTACTTGATTATTACTTTCTCATCATATGATTTCATTGGTTTCTAAAATATCTTAACCCCCTAGCCCTATACCACTTATTACTAATTATGATGATAGTCTCGTCACGGCGCGTCGCCGTCGCGTCGCGTCGCGTCGGGGCATTCGATAGAGCGACATGACATAATTTTGATTGAAATCCATCAGTCCAACGGCCTTCCAAATATTTCCGAAACATGTTATTAAAAATACGATTGTAATTAATGTTATTTAGTGCTTTACACATACAAATTATATACGATAAAATTAAATAATTTATTGGTTTATTGGTTAATTATTTAACAGATTGTATAAAAATAACCTTTTATACGAAATAAGTTTCTTTGATCTCAGCCGCGTCGTCCGACTATCTAACAGAACATGACATACAAACACGAAAAACGTATGTGAGTTTAGATTGGTAATCCACCAGGCCAAATGAAAAATTATACTTTTAGACTTTAAAGGAGGGAATGATCTATTAGAAATAGATATTTAGATATAGCAATATTACAAAATGAGGGGTTACTAATATGCTAATAATTAAGGTGACGCGACGGCACTTCCGGGTTAAACCGGAAGTTTTGTGGAAACTTCAAAAAAATTTTCTGGTACGACAGAAATAAAAATTACGTATCTTTTAGCTTCCCAACGTAATAAAGAAGTTTCAAATCGGTTAACGCGTAACTGACTTACTTATAAATACGCAACTTTTACAGTAATACCCCTCAACAAAAGCCAAATATGCAGCGGCTGATGAATGCCCGGAACTCTTAATTAAGACGGAAACATACTGCCTACTATCAGATTAAGCGAAAGTACATCCACACCACGGTCCTCTTGGATCTTGATTCAACCAATAGGAATTCACAAAAGTGACAGTTAATGGGCGGAGCTAGATGAGCGAGGGAAAATGTATGGCTCTTCGCTGGCTTCAGGGGCGCAACCAACTAAAACTAACCCAAGGCATGCCCAAAATCAGTTTTAATCTAGCAGAAAAAGTTACTGGTTTTGTTTTTACATTTTTCAAATTTCATAAATTGCATCTAGCTCCGCCCACTTTTGTGAATTCCTATTGTACTTTCGCTCAGATACCCCTCGACACTTCCGTCCTGACTTCCGAGTAAATAACACGCGTCGCGCTTGCTAGCCGTCCGGTGAGTGGTACGTAGGTTAGCGCCGGGGGTTGGGAAGGAGTTCTGCGTTTTGGTGTGTGATCGGGATGTCAGGAAGTGGTGGAAGATTCCTAAAAGGTTTCCATTCTATTTCATTCGGGGGCAGGTCTGAACGGAATGGGCATCCTGATCTGGTGAGATAAATGGGGATTATGACAGTGACCGGTTATGCCGCCATTTTGTGAACATTCCAACACAAAGCACTGAAATTCTGCATTTCACAAGCTGCCGATTTTCAAACGTGCATTGCATAGTATCAATATTTAAGTGGATAAATTTAAATATTTATTGTAAAGTCGGGAATCTCCAGGGGCACAAGCCCGTCATACTGGAGGTTCCATTCAAATAGGCCTCTCACACTGGAACAATGTGTACATTATGCAGAAGGGTTGCCCTGTCTCTAAGCGCCGGAAGCCGGAAGAGGGGTGTGCTGGCGTATTGCCGTGTAGCAGTGCCAAACCCCTTGCTAGGGAGCCCCTGGCAAGGAGACAAAGAACAAAGACCCCTCAGATTTCACATACTCGATAAGGATGCGTGGTTAGGGGCGGATCGCCGCCCACGTTCGGTTCGTTAGTTCTATTGCATTATCTGATGCAATAGATGGCTCCAAAACCGACGAGACTTACTTTCACACTTGGGACTTATGCGACCGCGTTCTATGCCGAAATGTATGCGATCCTCAAATGTAAGCATGGTTACGAGTCTTCAAAAGGAAGTATATACTTACTCGGATAGCAGAGCTGCTCTGATATAGCTCATTCTGCGCTGGTGTCCGAATGTAGGGGGGATCCTTGGGGCCTTGGGATCTAGGCCGAGCATAATAGGGTCAGTATTGTATGGGTTTTGGGATACTGAAATATCCCGTGAAACGAGGAGGCCAATAGTCTGACACGACAGGGTTCCGCAATGCGTCCAACGGAGTCCGAGCCTGTAATATGTGTGTCCTACAATACGGACGCCACCACCCTAATAAGGAACGCAATGGTAGGATCTATGATCTCTGGCAGATTATTCCAGGAATGAGGCAAGCTCTACTCTGGCTCTGAAAAGAGGGGTCAATAGGCTTGAAATGAAATAGAGCTCCACACAGGTATTTACGTATCGTAAAAGATCCGGAATGCAGGTGGTGCTTGGACAACGAGCAATCGCTCATTCATGTTTTTGCTAATTATCCATCCAGCGTTGGCTAGGGTACGAGAGGTGCACTTCAAAGCTGCGTGCTGAACATCGTCGACATAAGAAATAAGAAAGATCCTGCCGAGAAGGATGTGTGCCTTCGCTAGGGAGGCGGAGCTACCGAACTGAATTGGTATATGTGAGTGGGCACAGAAGGAGCACAGGCTGGGCCTACGTGCAAGGCATCTCACAACCGCACTTTTAAAATTCATTCACGTCTCATCATGGGAATATATTTAAAACCTTCTTTGACATTTGACTAACCCAAGACCCAAGACAAATTCTACGCGGTTCTTTTATTTGCATAAAAGACTAAGTTATTATTAGATGATATTCAACACACAGAGTGCCGAGAAGGTTGAGGCTACGATCCGCCCCGAAACTAATGGAACAAAGAAGATCATTGAATCGAGAATCGGCCGAATACAAACAACTGAACAGGATTATCAGTAAAGACATTCGCAGAGATATACAATACACAAATGATCAAAAATGTTATTGAAGACAATATGAACATGAAAGTCCTACGGAACAACCTATCAAAGGGTCGTGGAAGAATAGTCAAAATAAAAGACCAGAACGGGAAAATAATCAGGAATAGACAAGGTATAAAGACCGTTATAGAGCAGTTCTATAAAAAAACTTTATAGTACCAACATAAGAAACCCTCAAAATGACCCCCCTACGATTCGAAACGTAAACTCAGAAGACATCCCAGACATAAATATCCAAGAAATAAAGGCGGCGTTGAAGAAAATGAAAAAGAGAAAAGCCTCGGGGGATGATAGAATAACCAGCGAAATGTTAAACATGAGAGGCAAGTCAGTACTGAAGACCGTAACCATCTTGCTAAACAAACGTCAACGTCATCCTAATACCAAAGAAGGGTGACATTAGTAAAATTGAGAACTATCGGCCCATCAGATTACTGTCCCATCTGTATAAATTCCTGACCAAAGTAATAACATCTAGGCTAACAAATAAGTTTCTACTACCAACCCCCTGAACAAGCGGGCTTCCGGAAGGGCTACAGCACTACAGAATACCTACAAGCAATCCGATCTTTAATAGAAAAAAGTGTAGAATACAATATCCCACTACACTTGGCATTCGTGAATTATAAGAAAGCGTTCGACTCCACGAATTATGGGCAATATTTACAGCTATGGACAGTGCAAGAATAGACTCACGCTACACCAACTTACGTTTCAACGCTACGTTTCAAGTAACTATAGATGAGGATACAGCTACTGATAAGATACCAATTGAGAAAGGTGTTAGGCAAGGCGATACAATATCCCCAAAATTATTCACTTTGGACTTTGGCCTTGGAGGACATTTAAAAAAATCTAAATTGGAAAACCAAAGGTATTAAGATCGACGGAAAGTATCTACACCATCTCCGCTTTCATCATATCTGGATTTACAACCCCTGATGGGTTTTCGCCGACTCCACCACACGTTTCCATCTTTCCCTGTCCAGCATAATTTCCAGTCCATCTTGTAAGTTCATGGCTCTTAGATCTTTTGCGATGTTGTCTCTCCATCTAAGCCGAGGTCGACCTATAGGACGTTTTCCTTGTGGAGCCGTTTCCCACACAAGCTTTACCATTCTTTCATCCGGCATTCTTCTTACGTGGCCCGCCCACTGTAGTCTCTTGGCCTTTACCTCATTTATTATGTTCCCACCCGCATACAGTTCTTTGAGATTGAAAATGATACCTGTGAAAATTTAGCTCACTCGCAACTTATTGACGAGTACGCAAAAACAAAACCCAGATAAATATTTGATAAATATATTAATAAAATAAAAACCAATTTTGGATGTTTTTCGCACTGCAACCTGCAATTTGGTTCATGCTTGGATAACATCCAAAGGTTTTGTTGTGTACGTATTTTTTTTTTTTGGTTTTACTTTTGTATTTATTATTATAAGTATGATTAGTATTAAGTTTTAATTTACTTCCACATTTTTTGATTATAAGTATTAAGGTTTATATTTTGTTTTAACGATGTTGCATGTTAAATATTAGTGATTATTTAATAAAATATTTTTGTTAAAAGAATTTAGCTTCTTTGAAATATAGGGGCGGCATTTTTAGACTTGCACAAAGGCGGCAGAGGTATTAAGAACGGCCCTGGTGGAGCTGAGCAGGACACGTTGCCAGAGATGACACAAATAAGTGGACTAAACGAATAGTCATGAGGAAACCAAGGGCAACTAAACGGGGTATCGGAAGACCACAGAAGAGATGGTTAGATGATATTAAAGAGGTGGCAGGTAGAGGCTGGTATCAGATAGCCCAAAGTAGAACTGATTGGAAAAATATAAAGGAGGCCTACGTTCAGAAGTGGACAAGTGAATGCTGAGAAGAAGAAGAAGAAGAAGAAGAAGATTCAACACACGTTAAACACAAATTATATATAAGTAGTCAAAGGTTGTGTGCACGTCATAGAAACTGAAGAAAGAAAAGGAATATTTCGTGCAAAATTAATTTATTCCACAACAAAGCGCTTTTTGCGATTAGGCCGTCATCGTCATCAGTGTTGTTCGTCAGATTACAATAGAAGGTTGATCAGCGTTGGGAAGGATATTGAATCAGTTCAAAAAAGCCCAAAAAACATAATTTTTGAAAAACTTGAAATCATTTTCCTGCAAAAAAATTAAATGAATTTCAAGTTGTTGCTTTGTGAAATGGGGTTGCAAATGTGTGTAAAATCTCAACCTTTGGAGGCCTTTTTTCGGCTCAAACAGCTTTATATGACGCCTAGTGCAATTTCTGTTTCTTGCAAAATCGCTGACGGCGGCGGCGCTGACCGTTATGTCATCAGACCCTTTTGAGAATATAATACGACATTGCACATCAAATTCCAATAAAAAAGTTTTTACGCAAAGCAAAGTTTCCATTCAAGTAGTTTTGTGCAAATATTAATTTCATATTTTATTGCCAAATTTAAGGCCATATAAAAATGTTTACTAAGTTGATTCATTCTTGGAAGGGCCCCTCGTCTTTCTTAGGCCCGAGGCCCCAGTCTTTGATAAGACTGAACATCAGAACAATTGACATGCTGGAAAACACATACACAATTTGTTACAAGGGTTTTTATTTTTATAAAATATGTTTGTTTGTGTTTTTAATTACTCATGTTATTCATTAATATGATTGAATCGGTGAACCAGAAGAAAATAGCTAATTCTTATTCTGGGGAATAAGAAATAGCGGATTTTTTCCAAAAAAGGTAAAACAACTTTAGGCATACAGAACTCATAAGTAGAAAATGCATCTTGCCAGAGTTGCCGGTTAGAGAATATCATATAGGTTATATAGGCAAATTATAGTGACTTACCTTGTTTATTATTAATTTGGAAGATGAGGATAAAAACGTACGTCATGACTTAACTATATTATACGTTATACCTACACCCATCTGCTACTGCTCGCGTATTTCTAATTAGCATTTACTGTACACCATAGGAATTCCCCTGTCGTATAACACTTGTCATATGTGACTAAACTTTTAATAAGCCGTTACGAAAAAAAAAGAGCGGTGCATTGTGCATTCCTAATGCGAATAAGGGATCGCCCGATTGTGACTCACGCTTAACCTTATTGTTTGTAAAATGCAAATATGTCCCAGAAAAACAAACACTTTCCTACGAAATGTCGTAATCAGAATTTCATCGCCTAGAAGTTTATCTAATTTGTAATGAGATCTGTTTTAATAGAAGCGATTTAAATGCCCAATTATTTTAATAATATTGCATAGAGATTTACATAACTTTGTATTATCCCTTTAATACGATGTAGCCGCTTCAGTAGTCGATGACGCTAACGTGATGATAGTTTCTTTCGGTCCGCATTCATAAAATATCCTTATACCCGATATTTCATCAATATTATCATTTTCTTAAATATTAAAAAGAAGATTTGGACCAATCATTATTGGATTGCAGGTAGTAATATAGATTGGTCGCTAAAATATCTTGTCCCTGTCAGACCCTGTCCAATGTGAGAGAAAATGCTGGCATTTAATGGTTAATCCCACCTGGTCTATGGTTAGTTAGTAAATGGTGTAACAGCATATCGGCGCTACGACTGGTCGTATGCGACTGTGTTTCATATTTTGACATTACGCTGGGATTGCACTGTCAATGTGCTCTAAAAGTTGCTTTTATTATATTTCTGGTGTTTCTTTGCGACCAAGCTTTTATATTTTTAGCGATATTTTACCACTTTTTAAAAAAAATTTCATATTTTCGGCAATATGTATAATTAACTTACCTTACGTACGTTTGATAACGTCGGAGCATTTTTTTTTCGGCAGAATTTTTGTGCTTCAGGGCAACATTGTTCATATTTAACAAGTATATCCTCCACTTTGGCGCAGTTCTGCTTAGAAAATAATCTCCTAATCACGAAGAGTCCAGAAGACTATAGGCTGGAGGTCACCTGCAGACAGAGAGCAAAAGATTATCAGAAAACAAATTGATTTAATTCTGGTGAACCTGAAATTCAAGAGGTATATAAATCCTGCAAAAACCCTGGAACATATTGGTAATTATTTACTATCCAAACGCACGCCCATTTTTGAACTTTTTGGGGCAATGATCATTTTAGGTGGTTAAAAGTAATGAAGTTAAAAAGAATCCAATGGCGGAGGTTACAAATCTTAAGTTTTGGTAAAAATATTAGACGTTAAAGTGAAAGCGCGGATACTAAACAATTGCCACATGACTGCTAGTTTACTATCCGAATGCACGCCCATTTTTGAAACTTTTGGGGCAAAAGTCATTTTAGTGGATTAAAAATAATCAATTTAAAAAGAATCCAGTGGCGAGGTTACAAATTTCAAGTTTTGATGAAAATATTGGCCATCAAAGTGAAAGAGCGGATACTAAACAATTATCTCAGGCTACATTACTAATCATATGCAACTTTATTTTTTGACTTTTTTGGGATAATAATTATTTTAAGCTCTTAATAAATTATCATCTAATGGTGGAGGTGAGAAATTTCATTTCTTCGCGCAAAGCTGGAACAAATTAATTTGGTTAGTTTGGGTTAGTTTCGGTTCGTTTAAGCCAGTATGAGCTTGTGCGAAGAGTTGCGCTGAGAAAGGGCTGGGGCAAATTAGATTGGTTAGTTTCGGTTCGTTTAAGCCAGTATGAGCTTGTGTGAAGAGTTGCGCGGAGAAAGATTTGGTAAATCATCAAGGGTGCACTTCGATGGACAGTGCATACATGTTTTAGGTGGTCGGTGGTCTGTACCTCTCCACAGTCGCAGAGTACCTCGTCAGCATTTTTATGCACCACCTTGCCAGATTAGATTTAACGGGAGCAATACCAGTCCGCATGCGATTAAGGATTCGCCAAGTCTTCCATTCCAGGTTCATCCCTCGGGGCGGTTCTTGTCGGAGTGGGAAATCCGCTGGTGGTTCTATACCTGTGTTGCGCATAAATTTTTTTCTAGATTTTAAGCGGCTAGTTCCATGGGGTTCCTTAAGACTGTGGAGAAGATCTCTTTCTTCAAACATTGAATCTTTCGACATGTTGGGCTGCCTCGCATCGATCGTCTGGAGAGGCAAAAACGGCAGCCTGGTAAAGTAAGGGTACAGGGGTAGGTTTCATACAGCCAGTCACAATTCGGCATGTCTCGTTTAGTACGGTTGTGACCTGTTTAGCATGTTTAGACATGGTCCACACTGGACGTATTCCGCTGTCGAAAAACACAAAGCTTCCACTGTAGTCCTTAGGACGCTTGGGTTTGCACCTCACTTACTTCATGCGAGTTTCTTTAGGAGGTTATTTCGAGTCGTGACTGTGTCTGGTATTTTTGCAGTGGTCTTTTTATGTTAATGACCTGTCGAGGACAACTAAGAATTTTGCTTTTTCAGTGCGTTCCAGATTTTGTCCGTCCCAAGATAGGCAAGGCTTTATGGTTTATGATATCATATGCAGCTGTGAGATTAACCAGAGCTACTCCCGTCATTTCTTTCTGTTCGAAACCCTCATCTATGAATTCTGTAAGGATTAGTACTTGTCCTGTGCATGATTTTCCTGGTCTAAAGCCAGCTTGTTGGGGAATGAGTGCAGATGATTTTGAGATCGGTTGAGTACGAGGCGCTCATAGAGCTTGAACATGTGGCACAGCAGAGCTACAGGGCGATAGCTACTTGGGGTTCCGGGTCTTTTCCAGGCTTGAGCAAGGCTATTACTTTTGACTTTCGCCATGCTTTTGGGATCTGGTAGGTAGACTTACAATGATTAAATAGGGCCAATAGCCACTGTTTCGTGTTTTGCCCAAAATGTTTTATCTGCTCTGTCAGAATGTCATCTACCCCTGGCGACTTTCCGGTCTTCATAACATCTATGCCTTTTTGAAGTTCTTAAGTGTAAACGTGTCTCCCATTAGATTAATCTCATCTTTCCGTCGTCTTTCGATTTTTGAAGTTTTACTGCAGTGGTTGGTTTTACCATTGGAAAGGAGTTACTTGGTTTGCTGTAATTGCGCATGGTTGTTTTATCAGTCAAGAGATCGAGGTTCGTAGGACAACTGACAACTTTGATACATTGCCGTTTTATTACACACACCTTATATTCGTATCTCTTCTATACACCTCGTTCAGCGTTCTTGCTTTTCCATTTCTGATTTCATATTCAAAGGGCATTTACGTGATCTTCCTTCCTTCCTTAATTTACTTTTTCGAGTCCGAAATCATCCCATTTAAAGTTTTTCTGCCCAGTACCGGGCTAAGTATATGGTATTTTCATTAGCAATCCAGATTTCATCGATGGAGCACGTTGCAGGACACAGTGTGCATCCCAGCAGGTAGCCCATGATTTATATCTCCCGATATTCACAGAGGCATTGCTCATCAGTTTTCCACTTGATTGTTTTTACGTGTGCCACGCCGGTTTGTATCCTGTTTAGCGTTCTCCATGTCTTCCAGTCCAAGCGCCTGCATTGATAGGGAAGTTGTCAGGCGATTCCTAGGTGGCACACTGAAGAACATTTCTCCTTGATTTGAGCCTTTTTCGTTGCTGTTCTTAGCCTTAAAGGACGTGGCGATCGTCGAAGGTTTGTTTAAATTTTGCGATGTGCTCCATACCCTTTCTTCTTTCACTCGGTTCTGCGAAGCCCGTTGCTTTGTGCAATTGATTGTTGTTGTTGGTTTTATGCAGCCAGTAATTTGATTTAAGGCGATATCGACTTGTTTCGCATGGCTTGATCTACACCAGACTGGGCAGGCATATTCTGCGGTTGAAAACCAGCGGCTTGCGTGGATGTTCTTAAGGACTTGGGGTTTTGCACCCCAGTTGCTTCCGGCTGGTTTTTGTATAAGGTTATTTCTAGCAACTACTTTTTGTCTGGTTTTGTGGCAGTGTTGTTTGTAAGTTAGTGTTCTATCTAGGATAATGCCCAGGCACTTTGGTGTTTCGGCGTATTCTAGCTCTTTGCCCTCCCAGGACCCGTTTAGTTTGTTGTGAGCCTTATGGGTATTTAAATGGAATGCACTTACTTGAGTTTTTTTATGGATTCGGTTATAGCGCGTTTTCTCGGTAGTACTTAGCCATGGCTTCTATTGCGTCCTCAAGTTTCACCTCTATTTCCCCAAATGTTTGACCCTGAACTGTGACAGCCAGGTCGTCAGCGTATACGTAGTGTTTGGCGTTTTCTGTTATAGGCTGATCATGTATGTATACATTAAATAAAGTAGGGGCTAGAACACTTCCTTGTGGGAGACCGTTTCTTTTTATTGTCCAGCGGCTTTTTTTATTTTGGAGTTCTGCATAGAACCTTCTGTTTTGGAGCATTGATTGAACCGCTTTAGTTAGTTTATTAGTCTTTGGTGGTTTTGTAGACTTTGATAAGCAGGTTTTTATGATTTATTGTGTCGTAGGCGGCTGTGAGATCGATGAACACTGCTCCTGTTATTTTGAAGTTCCTCCTCTATGTGTTCTGTGAGAATTAATACCTGGCCAGTGGATAATTTTCCTGGCTTGAAGCATGCCTGTTGGGGCATTAACAGAGGGCTATGTGTTTCTGGATCCTCTGGAGGATTAGCTGTTCATAGAGTTTAAAGATGTGGCATATGAGTATATATTGGGCGGAAGCTATTTGGTAGATCGAGGTTTTTCCCGGATTTAAGTATAGCAACTACCTTTCCTCATCGCCACATTTTGGGTATTGTGTATGATTTTAAACAGTTGTTAAGGGGCCAATAGCCAGGTTTTAGTTTTCTTTCCAAAATGTTTGATCTGTTCGATAAACATACCGTGTACCCCTGGAGACTTTCTGTTTTTCATGGTGTTTATTGCTTGGTTAAGTCCTTTATAGTAAAACCCTCACCCAGCAGATCAGTTTCATTGCCAGAGTCTCTAATTAAGTTCTCTTTACTTGCTTTTTTGTTGTGTTTTCCGATTTAGTAGCAGCTGTTGGGCTAGTTGGTTTGCTGTATCACTGTTTGTTTGTTTCGGTGCTAGGGGGTCGCCGCTTAGTTTCTTCATTGTGTTCCAGGCATCTATGTACTCTATGCGTCATGCCCATTTTCTCCAGAGTTTCCAGCCACTTTGCTTGTCATGCTTCGCTTAGTTCGGTTAGCAGTGCTAAGCCACATTCGATAGTATCGTCGTTAAAGGGATCTTCCTCGTATAACGCTTAACGTTCAATTAATTTTTTAATGTCGTTAGATACTCCGGGTATGTACTGCTGTCCACAACATCTTCGTAGTTGTTTGGGGTAGATTAGATTGTATGGATTTCGTTGTCGAGGGTTTTTGTGAAAACATTCCAGTTTGCCTTTTTAAAGTTAGAACGTCTTCTAAATGGGATTCATGGTGTTTTTAGAGCATTGTAAATGTTTATACCAATGGGGCGGTGTTGAGTTTTTGGTATAGGGTTGTAGACAACCTTTGTACACTGCTGCTCAATGTTGCTAGAAGCGAAGCAAAAGTCTGGATTATAACCTCTTTTCCATATCTTGCTATTAAAGGAGCAGGGTAGTCTGGGGTCATGAATCAGTGAGAGACCGTCTGACTCAGCCCATTGTTCATCTCCATTTTTATCGTTGTGGTCATATCCCCACATAGTATGATGGCTGTTAAAATCGCCAATAACAAATTTTGTGTTTTGTGTCTGGAAGTTGTTTGTATGGGAAAATCTGTATTTTTTTCCTGGTGGTTTGTACAAAGAAGTTACTAGTAAGTTTTCCAATTTCTTCTTTGAGAGTTTCAATGTCGTCTTGGTTATATTTTGCTACAGATGAAATAGCAAGGGAGGGCTCAGTGAAAATTACACTTCCATATTTATTATGGATTATGGGGATTAACGGGGGAGTAACGGCCGGTCTGCTTGAATTTTCATCTCTGTGTGTTTCTTGGATATAACAGCATGCCGCAATTGCTTCCTGTATCGTTCCTGTGCAGAGTAACTACGAAATATAGAAAAGATTTGTAGAAGAAAACAATTATCAGAATTTACGGTTTTCTGAAATAAGAGAAATTACTGTATCCCGTCCTATGCCAAATTAATGAAGAACTACCTCCATAGTCAACGCACTCTAGTAGCGGAAAACTATTATGTATAACAATACGAGTTGGCATATTTACTGCTGGAACTGGAAAGAAGAACCACAACAATGGTACAAGGGGCACTAATGAAAATTTTAGATGTTCAAACTCATCTGTTCAGGGCTAAACTCCTCGGAAATTAGGGTCGTAGAACTGAAAGGTCAACGAACTCTGAAGTTTTTGTGCGAAGATTGTCAATCTGGCCTAGTCCAGATCCCCAAAATATTAAAGGCTTTGGATGAACTTAGAGCTGATATTAGAGCCCTAAAAGAGGAGAGGAGGCAGAATCCCATGGTGAATGCAGGTTCTCCGGTTCCTCCAGCATCTTCCAGCTCCTTAAATAATGACTTTTTTTATTGAACTGCAAGAGCGCCAAAATCGATCTTGCAACCTGTTACTCTTTAACTTGCCTGGTCACCACCAAGACCTGGATGATGTCAATACCCTCTTCCTTCAACTCGGAGCTCCAAGCGATGTGAAAAGCTTAGCACGAATTGGTAAGCCTAACAAAAATGGCCATAAGGCTTTAAGAGTCACTTTAAATAGTAGAGAGGATGCTCAGAGCAATATTCGTTGTAGGAGTAAATTAAAGGGTAGAAAAATTTTCATAAATCCGGATCAAACTAAAATGCAGGTTGAGGCTGAAACTGAAATTAGATCTGAATTCACGGATCGAGTGTCGAGAGGTGAAAATATTACAATTAGATATTACCAAGGCATTCCTAAAATTGTTCCAAAAAACTAATCTCCCAAAACTCAAGGGTGCTCTCCATTTACTACCAAAATACACAGGGTCTGAGAACAAAACTAAATCATTTACAACAAAATATCCCTGCCTTTCCTTGCGACATCTATGTGCTAACTGAAACCTGGCTACACACCGGCATCTTTGATGCTGAGCTAGGTTTAACTGATAATCTTGTGTATCGTAAGGATCGTTCCCGAGATACCAGTATTTATGAGAGAGGTGGTGGAGTGTTAGTCTCTGTTCATAAATCAATTCCAAGTATGAGGCTTGCGGTTCGTGAAGATATAGAACAAGTTTTTATTCTGATTGGTAAGGGAGAAGCTAGTTTTATTGGGGGTGTTGTGTATATACCTCCCTCCTCTCCTAGCAACACTTACCTTGCATTCTCAGAAACATTGGATGATCTGTCACTGAGAATGCCCCATACCGATATACACATTATTGGAGATTTTAATATGAGACATGCAATATGGCAGGATGTGGAGTGGAATTCCACCTTGACAGCAAGTGACTCAGCTTTCCCTCAAGCTCAAGAAGCTGCAGGCATACGGGTTATGGCTAACACATGTAACTTTCATAATCTGTTCCCGAAGAATCACTTTCTGTCCTCTCATAATAGCCTCTTGGATCTGGTTTTGACACAGGACTCTGATACAAAGGTGTGCCTGGCAGATACATTCTTGGTTCCCCCTGTGGTTCACCCGCCCCTACATATCTATATAGCAGCTATGAAACCAGAAGTGGATGATGGACTTAACTTTGAGGGTTTTTATAGAGACTTTAACTCAGCCAATTATCAAGATATAAGAGTTATTTTGGACCAGTTTAACTGGGATTTTTTTTGTTCAAGGATAAAACAGTGGATGTAATGTTAAACATCTTTTATGATATTATCTTGTTTGCTATTGACACTTATGTACCCCTAAAAAAATACTCAGCCAAAAATTCCCGATATGGTTCAGTCCTCATCTTAAAAATACTATAGTTCTAAAGAAAATGGTCCACAAAAGATTCAAGCAGACTCAGTCTAACGATGATTATCGGGAATTTAAAAGGCTGAGATCTTTGTGTAAACAATTGACTCAGGAATCTTATAATGATTATATATATCTCACAGAGTTAGCCATCAGTACAAATGTAAAAAAGTTTTGGTCTTTTGTTAACAGGAGATGAAAAGATACCAGCTTTCCATCTAAACTTAACTACCTAAACCAATCAACTGATTCTGGGTTGGAAATTGCTAACATGTTTGCTGACTATTTCTCTATTGTATATTCAACCTGTAATCTCGCACTTCCAAATCATGAGATATCCTCCTCCATTGTTCATATCCCAGAGCTCCATGTTACTATTTCCGATATATTTGTTAAACTTTTATCACTTGACATCAATAAGGGTCCTGGACCTGATGGAGTACCAACAGCATTTCTAAAGCACTGTAGTTTTAATTTATCCAGACCCTTGTTCCATATGTTTAACTTATCTCTCCAAACAGGGGTTTTTCCAGATTATTGGCGATCTGCCTTCTTGAAGCCCATATTTAAGTCAGGCAACAAGTCCTCAGTAGCAAATTACCGTCCTATTAGCATCTTGAGTGCAATACCTAAAGTCTTTGAAGGTTTAGTTTGCGACTTGTTGTCGCCTAGGGTGGAGCCTCTTCTGATACAGGAGCAATTTGGCTTCAGACCCCATAAGTCAACAGAGTTAACACATGTGGATCTTCTGTCGAGAGCCTTGGAGAACGGGGGCACTATTTACACTGCCTTTTCCAAGGCTTTCGACAGAGTTTCTCACGGTTTGTTTGTCCATAAGCTTAAAAGACTGGGAATTGGTGGACCACTAATTTCTTGGTTTGAGAGCTATTTGACTGATCGTAGGCAGATTGTGAGAATAGGCTATTTTCACTCTAAAGAGGTACAGGTTCCATCTGGTGTACCCCAGGGATCTCACCTGGGTCCTCTCCTCTTTAATGTCTTTATCAACGATATACGAGTGTTTCACATCCAGCCACTTCTTACTTTTTGCTGATGATCTTAAGTTGAGCTGTATTATAGGGTGCTCTGATGATTGTGATAAGCTTCAGTATGATTTGATTAACCTTCAAGATTGGTGTTTAAAAAATGGCATGTCTCTCAATCCTGACAAATGTAAGGCTTTAACTTTTTCTCGATCTCGGATGCCTATTCCTTATCAGTATGAGATCAACCAATGCCATCTTGAAACCATTTCATCAGTGAGAGACCTGGGTGTGACTCTGGATACAGCTCTTCAATTTTCTCAGCACCTAAACCAAACGGTCACCAAAGCTTTTCAATTGCTGGGTTTTATAGGAGAACCACTCAGGACTTTACAGGTTTATCAGCTTTAAAATCACTTTACTGTGCCCTTGTACGCCCTCATTTGGAGTACGCTTCTTCAATCTGGTCTCCCTTCTATGGCATACATGTTCAGCAGAGTCTTAGAAGGGTTGAACATACATTTTTAAAGCAAATAGCATATAAACTAAACATCTTGGATAATTATAATGACAGAGACCTGCTAAGATTTCTCAATATGCCATCTATTACTACCCGACATAAAAGAAGAGATCTTATAAACTTTTATAATATATTACATGGTAGAGCAGCAGCACCAGAACTGCTTCATAAAATCGACTTAAGGGTACCCTCTAGGGCTACAAGATCTGCTGAAAGCTTTCATTTTCCAATTCATAGGACAAATTATGGCCTAAATAATTTTATATCCAGAACTGCCAGACTAGCAAATGAACACCAGTCAATAGACTTTTTTGCATCTTATAAAACATTCCTGAGCCAAGTCCTGAACTGCGATGATTTGTGATTGCAATTAATATTAGGTATATGGGGCATTCGATAGTTCGATAATTCGATGATTCGATAATTCTACACTAGCCTTATAAGACTCTTATTATTAATCCTATTATTAATCTTACTATTAATTTAACACCTATTTGTGCAGTTTACTCCTGGGGTGGTAATTATTTTGTTATGTTCTTAGTTAATTATATTATTGCTGTTATGGTTTTATTGTTAGTGTGAGTTTACGGACTCATTCTGTTGTTGATTTGAGCATGTTTCTATTGCTATTTCTATTTATTGTTAACACCATTGTTAATTGGGTTTTGCCCGTTGAAAAATAAAATAAATAAATAAATAAATAAAACAAAATGAAAAAAGGAGATATCAACTAGAAAGATAAAAGATCGGTTAGGTTTATTAGTACAAGGTATGCACCAAACACCATCGACACAAACACAAAAAAATCGTATAGGTGAAACAACTTATAAGCCAGAAGTTAGTACTATTTTTATAATAAGTTGAAGATGGTATCGACTAAGCAGATCAGTTGGCTACTTATTTCGCTGTACTTCGTTTATCCATAAGATGGTACCACAGCTTACATTTGAGTATCTATTTGGTTACTTAGTACCGAAAATGTTGAAGAAACAAAAAAGACAATCGAAAGAAAACAAAAGCAACGTGTTGGATGTTATAACAAGGGGTATGATATTCACAAAAATTGAAAATAGCAGCATTGAAAGCTAAATTGATTTCCCCTTTTTGTAACGAGTTTCCAAATGCTCCTGCGCTATGTTTGGTATGTTTTCAAAAGACACCAAAATGACATTTTTCCATTCAAATATCTTTTTTTCCTGTTTTAACTTTTTCACATTTATTAAAAATAAACAATATTCCTTGTCAAATTTGAGTACAACTTGATAAAGTGGGTCATCGGCGATACCCACTTGTTAATCTATATGTTACTCGGTTTATTTATATACCATTGCCATATTTTATTCGTCCGCTTTTATATACCAGCAATTCTAACGATCCATTAAATATAATATTACATGATATTCCCGGTGATACATATTGCTCCAAGAGTTTGTGCACCAGTGGCCAGTGGTACATATGGTGCCACAAGGCACTTCGCTGCAGATTGGTAGCCAAGGTGTTAAACCCAACTTATAATACCGGCTCCTAACTCAGCATGTTTGTAGTAGTTGATGGTGAACCCTGCTTCAGGCCTCACTATTATATAACTTTTTGCATGTATACCTAGTGTAATGCTGAACAAAATGCACGCGAGGTCTTCGGATTTTCGGTTGATAATGACTAATCAATATTGGACAAAATCGAGAACAAAACCTCATTTGCTTCGTTTGAACATAATATTTTTCATGAATTAAAAGTGCCGAAGCAATATAATATGTTAATTTAACAAAACATGTTGACCAAGCTTGACCCCATAGTTGCTTCCTAAGGAAAACTCATTATTCTGCACATTTTGCAACATAAAACAGCGATATTCTGTGTTTTTGTTATCTGACATCTCATTTTTAAGTCCACATAAACATTTATGGATCCAGCGAGGAACATAACGCTGCATCAGAGCTGTAAAATAAGCCATTTGGTATAAATAAAAGATACCGCCTTACAACAATAAAATAAGGCAATTTAATGATGACCATGCATAATATCATTGTTATTTTATATGGCTTTCATAAAATTATTTAATATGTTCGCATGGGTGTGTGGAAGGTATGTCTCTTCGTGTGAAGCCGAGCCTTTTTTATAAAAGAAAGTTGCAATAAATGAGGATAATTTGTGGACTGTCCTAAAATGATTAAAGGCACATCATATATAGACTGGGCAAAATATACTTAGAAATAAAGAGAAGGCAATTTTTTAAAATTTTTTATGGGCAGAATTACAGACTCTGAAAAATAAATGCACATAAAGGAGGAGTTGATTTTGACAACCTGCAAGCACACTATGACTTGAGGGTTTTATCCAACCAAAGTTATTAAAGCTGGCAACTTTTATTTCTGTCTGCGTTCCAAATGTCTAAATACTGACTAAAGTTTGTTTCAAAATTACAGATAGTAACAAAAATTCATGATTGATACTAAGAATGCAAAACAGTTCACATGCAATACAATGGATTATGTTATTTCTGAAGGAAATCGGTATGCTAGCGGCGTGTCAATAGGCAAGTTATTTAAATTAACAAAATACTAAACATTATTTCAAGAAGATAAATAATAGTGAAAACAGAATTTCATTAATGTCTATATTTTGGCTTTTAGAATGGCATTTTTGCAGCGCCTTCCGAATAGTCGGTCGTATACTGCCGTCATTGACATTCAGAAAAATAACTAGCAGCTCTATAGTCTCATCTAGCTCACCATCAAGTTTCACGTTTTTTTTCATCTTCTTAATTACACACTCTACACATTAAATTTACTCTACATTTCGAAATCTAATTATTGTTTAAAATGCTTTCTTTCATTTTAGAAGTAGGGTTACGTCTTGCCATAAAACCTAATTTTATTGGATTTAGTTCACAGTCGTAGGTGGGAGGGAGAAGAACCCTACTATCTTGTTTTACAGCCATAAGGAAGCCAGAAGGAAGAGGATAAAACACTGAGAGGGCTTGTCAAGACTAAGGTTCTTTACGCTGGGAGCTACAGATATACAGATGATCTGAAACTGACCTATGGCATCTCATGCTATAGGTCTCATGGAGAAGATGGGGTTAGATAAAGAACTCTAAATGATCTTTGGAGATGCATGCAATAGATCTGAAAAGGTCGCAGTCTGAAGGCCAATGAATAGCTGATAAGTTCCTAAAGCAATCTAATCTCTACCTGAAGATAATTAAACACTGATATGTTTTTTTAAAGTAATTTCCCCTCTAATATAAAGGTTGTGATAGGCAGGTGCTTGGTTATCTAACAATACCCTCAGACTACTTGAAACATGAAAAACTTAAAAGCCTTACCAACAACAATATCTGATAAAGAGCTAAAATTAAAAACATCAATATAAAGAAACTAAAAAAAGACAAACATTCACGAAATCTGCACAGAAATAGAAAGACACTACGCAACCAACGAATCCAGGGGACTGTTGTCGTGAGTTTCAACTTCGCACACAAATCATACAGGACGAAAATGGTAGAAGCATTACTGATCCGAATGGCATGGTTTGGCGGAAGTACTGCACAAAACTATACAGCGATGATGAACCCTCTAACAACCTTAACCATCCAAAGTTTACTAAACATAAACCTGAGATTCTTAAATCGGAAGTTGGACACGCCCTAAAGCGCATCAAAACAATAAAGCTCCAGGCATAGATGGCATAGCTGCAGAGAAACTAAAGTCAATAGGACAAGCCAGCAATTGATGTTTTGCATTTTCTATGCAATCGGATTTGGAAGACAGAAACTTTGCCAGACGAATAGTGCAGTTCACTAATGCATGTAAAATTCTCCTGCATATTATTAATAGCAGACTTAGATCATATCTACTACCCCAGATTGCAGAAGAACAAACCGGCTTTATGCCTAGTAAGGGAACAAGTGAACAAATAGGAAGCGTACGACAAATAATTGAGAAAGCCCGAGAATTTAACATAAAAATGTACCTCTGTTTTGTCGATTATTCTAAGACCTTCGACTTGGTAAAATGGCCAAAAATGTGACAAATACTCAAAGAAATTAGGGTCTCTGACCACCTAATCTTACTTATCCGACATCTGTAGGAACACAATTATGATCTTATAAGAACTAATAATGTCGCATCAAACAGGTTTCAAGTAATGAAGGGCGTCAGACAGGAGTGTATTCTCTCGCTCTTATTGTTCAACATATACACCGAATACATAAGGAAAGTTAACAATCTGAGATATGCCGACGACACACTAATTATAACATCAAGAGTAGAATAAATTGAATTTATTAGGCACCGTCTGCGTCTCCATGAAACCAGTGCAGAATTTGGATTGAAATTAAATCCCAATAAAACTACTATCATGATTGAAGAGCGGCAAAATATCAACCAACCCCACGTAAAAAACATAGCTGGATTTGGGTGGTTAATACATACTTGTATTTAGGGTCTATTATTGACAACAGCGGTGCATGCGAGGGTGAGATAAGACGAAGAGTTGCACTGGCTCGAACAGCCGTAACTAAGTTAAGCAAGATCTGGACAGATATAGCCATAACTAAAAACACCAAATTAAGATTGTTAAATTCACTTATGTTCCCGATTGCCAATTACAGAGCAGAAACTTGAACACTCAAGAAAAGCGATACCAGGCGGGTAGATGCCTTCGAAATGTGGGCATATAGACGGCTGCTACGGATACCCTGGACGGCCCACCATACAAATGAGTCTGTTCTTCAAGAACTAAATATTCAACTAATTCTGTCAAAAAAGATAAACCGAAGCTTTTTAACATACCTCGGCCACATTGCAAGAAGAACAGACTCACTGCAACTACTAATAGTCGAAGGAAATGAAGGAAAGGTAGAGAAGGGTGGACCAAACTAAAGATCTAATCGGCCAAGGCCTTCATCAAACTGTAAATATGGCCCAGAATAGAAAGGAGTAACGGAGTGGCATAATACTATAAATATTGCTACAAGAGCATCATAGTCACTAATTCCTTCTCAGGGAAATGGACCAAAGAGAGAGATAGGCAAGTGTGTGAGCAATAGCGTTTGTATGAAATGAAAACAGGTACTACGCCTATGTAATAGACGAAACAAGGTTGTAAAACTAGATCTGTCTCGGCTTCTCGAATGTTCTATTGTTTTTTCCACTTTTTAATGAACTTTGGAAGCAAAAAAAATACAAATTTTTCAAACCTTATTTATTAAAATAATTAATTATTAAAAAAAAGACACATCTTGTCGATGTAATTTGTGTATGAACTGCAACATAGTTTCTGTTTTCAGGGTATATTTCATTTTGTATAATACAGAATCGACCTGCCCATAGCATAATCGAAAAAAAAGCTCATTCTATATACAGAATTCATGGCCAATCTTTCGAATTCATATAGATAAAGTCAAAATACATCATAAATTCATATACATTTTTCCTACAGACCGCTTGAAATCGTTTTTTTCTTCAAACGTCAGTAAATCCGTCATTACTCGACTGTGTAGGCGGCCGTGAAGTTTCGTTTTTCCTTCGCCGGAGCTTTACTTTTCACTTTTCCGCCGGCGGAGGTAAAAGTGTTGTCATAGCAACATAGATACAAACAAACAACAAGCAACAAGCATTTCTAAAAATCACTAATTTAGGAACAAATTGGTTATTATTTAATCGAACTTACCCAATAACTGCTTATCAATACGGAATTAAAACACAATCGGAGACGCAATTTTAAAAAAATAATTATTGTTGACAGTGTCCACTGACAACTTTATGTTACATTACTATAGCAACAACCTGTGCCTATTCACCGACACCGGTCTAAGCCCCCTTGCGAACCCACTTATCTTTAATAATAATAATTATTATTACTATTAAAAAGAGATGTTTTTGCATTAATTTGTCATTTGAAGAAAAAACAGCATATTTTATTTGAAGGAAAAGTTACTTTTCAAGGCTTATCATAAACACGAGCCCGCCATGAAAAATATCACTTTTCCTCCATATAAAATAATATACTATTTCCTCCGATTGACAGCAAATATTAATTTTGCAGACACATATCAATCAGTAAAGTATTACTTTTCCTGCCTTGGCAGCAAAGTAAGTACTTTCCTGCCTAGGCAGCAAAATGATTAGTCTCCATGGGAATAAAACGTACACCGACTTTGAAAAGGCAAGGAGTGGAGGTCTGTCGCGGGCGACAGACCTCCACTCCTTGCCTTTTCAATGGTCGAGCGACAGCCATTATGACACAATGATGTCAACCATCGGTCATTGGAACACAACATCAACAAAGAAAATGAAGTGAAGTTGATTCAAACCAACTACACCGACAGCCAACTGGCGATATTGTGGAGTGGGTTAGGGTCTCTGACGTCACTTATCTCCTATTGGCCAGAGAGAGAGTAGCTGGCGACAGTCGAAGTTCTGAGAACTATAGGCTTTAGACTGCAAGAAAGATGCTCTTATTCGATATTGCTAAAAAACCGTTTTTTACAAACTGGTAACTTTTTACATAATTCAGTATTGCATTACTAAATCGCTAAAGGATTAAATTAACTTTCATCGAAAAGAAATAACACATTTTTATTTAAAAAAGAAAATCCTAACATGGTTCAACCTGGAAGCGATTCTTTCCGGTAGTTTGGGGTTTGGGTTAGTTTGAGGGCTACTGGAGTTGAATAAACTTGATTTTTTGAGATACCCTCCAAAATAAAAATCAAAGGATTCAAATCGTGAAATCGTGGAGGTCATGCAATGAATCCTCCCGATAAATACTATTTAAGTGCTCTCGCTCAGCTTTATCAGGGCTAAAATGAGACCACATGTTTTGTCGGGTCTCCATCGGAACATTTTCAAGAAGATTTTGTACGGAATTTTCAAGAAAATCTAAATAAAGAATGCCATTTAATCGCTCTGGTAAAACAATGGACGTATCAAATGGTTCCCCAATATCCATGTCCAGATATTGATCAATGGAAATCGCTGCTGGTGTTCTGCCACGATTGTAACATGAGGATTTTCATCTGCCCGAACATATAGATTGCGCGTATTAATTATGCCATTTTTCGTAAGTCCTGCTTAATCTATGAACAGTATTGTTTCAATAAAATTATGGTTTTCCCATCTTTTGTAATACCCAGGTAGCAAATGTTATTCTTGCAAGAGAACCATTCAAAGAATGTAATTTTTGCAAATGAAAAGAATGCAGTATGCAATATTGAGCTTCAAGTTATTTGATACTAATCGAGGGATTCTTATCCAGGATATTTAAAACATTTCCCCCAATATGAACTGAGCGCTTAATTTTTTGGACGCTAGCGTTAGCACCTACCATCTTGTACAAATTTGACTGCAAATAGTAGGTACATTTCGTAGCACATAGAAAGCTCCTTTGATTTCGGAGTTCGGTTATTAACTGCTCACAAGAAATATAGTAAAATATCATTGTGGATCAGTTCTTGCTAATAATAATAATAATAACAAAAAACACAATTATTCATACCAGGTATTTTTAGACGTTGATCAATCCTTTCAAACGTTTTTTCAATCTGGGATTCTACGATTAAGAAATCGTTCTACATACAATCTCTTAACTTCCAAAGCATCACAAGAGGTATATCCGCATAATCATTAAATGAGCATTTTAAAATGTTTGGTAAGATTCTAAACTTCCATATTTCAAACTTGTACTACAAGAAATTATATTTACAACTGATAATCACATCATGATATAGAAAGAAAGAAATAAAAATATTTAATGTGCAACAATTATAAATAATATCATTACACAAAAGGCAAACATTCGCGTAAGCGTTCTTCCATGTTGCCTGCACACAAAAATTTACACCATAGCTTGCATTAAATGTCTCTTAAAACTTCTTTTAAATGTCTCTCTAGAACTATTTAAGATCATATTGTAAGCATCCGAATTCAAAAAATCTACAGCCAGGAATGCAAAACAGTCTCTAAACTTGGCCGTTAAGTGAGGAGGAACATCATACCTGACAACACCTCTAAGATTCCGGTTATGTACATCCTGCCTAGCAGTTATAAGCTGCCAAAGATAAACTGGGCGTCTCTTTTTAAAAAGACTATACATAAACAATGCAAAATGAAGCATAACCCGTTGTTCGAATTTTAAATGCCCACCATGAATATATGTAGGGGCAATATGGTCAAACTTACCCACACAATACACATATCTTATACACGAGTTCTGAGCCATTTGAATTTTTCGCTGAAATTCAGCAGTTAAAAATCTATAATAAACAGCATCACAATAGTCCAACAGAGGATATATTAAGGACTCGATCAGCATCAATTTAATTCTCTCTGGAAGAATATATTTAAATGCATGTAAACTTTTTAATTTTATATAAACAGCTGTTAATTTTCTCGCGACATGAGCCTCAAAGTTCAAACAGCTATCAAAGGTCACGCCAAGATTTCTAGCCTGATCAACGCAAGGCACCTCTACATGATTTAAATGAACGTAGTAAAGTTATACCTACAACTGGAATTTATTTCTAATTGCTTTTGATCCTATTATTAAATACACACTTTTTTTCGCATTCAGTCTGAGACCATGATTGGTAGACCATTCAAAAATTCTATCAAGATCCCCATTCACCCTGCCAACAGCCAAGCTCGACTCCTCAGGCCTAAAAGCATACAACAGCTGTGTATCATCTGCGCAGAGGTGCGCGGAGCAAAACCGAACGTGATTAGGCAAATCGGATGTATATAGACTGAACAATATAGGTCCCAGGATACTTCCTTGTGGAACTCCGTATTTTACTGCCACAGATTCGGATCTCACTCCACCCACCTTCACTATTTGTGTTCTACGACCCAAGTAACTCGCAAACCAGAGGCACACCTGCTGAGACATACCACAATAATGCAACTTTGCAAGCATCATCTCATGATTGATCAAGTCGAATGCCCTGCTGTAGTCAAGCAAGACGAGGCAAGACACCAACGACTGATCAGTATTTCGGGAGATATCCGCTGTGACCCTGCTCAGAGCCGTCGCAGTACTATGGCCCTCCCTGAAGCCCGACTGAACAGACGGCAGAACATTACTAGCAGAAATAGTCATTCAACATGTTGGACACTAATATTTCCAACATCTTACCCAAGATTGGCAAGATGTTTATGGGTCTAGGTTCAATTAACTCCTTTATTTTTACAGCCTTGGGTAATGGTCTGATAATGGAAGTCTTCCAGATAGCTGGAAATTGTCCTGACTGTAAGAAAGTATTATACAAAACAGTAACTATCGGCACAATAAAGTTAAGACTAAACAACAACATATCATAACTCAAATCATCAAAACCCTTAATATTCCTGAACAAAAGTGTATTTCCTCCCAAGGCCAAGTTCAATTTATTATTCTTATAGTAGTTCAATGTGTCGCAATTAACAGGCTCAGCCGGCTGACCAATACTTGCAAAATTATCACTGATTTGATCAACATCCTGTAAATGATTTGGTATCTCAGTATCACACTTAGAATGAACATTCCACGCATTAAGTTTTATCCAAGTTTTTTTAGAGTTTTTTTGGGTTTTTTGTAGTTCAAACGACATATAGGCTTTCTTTTCACTTGTTATAGCGAAGGATAAGTAATCTTAATATCAATATAAAAATCTCTATGTGCTACAGATTACGTTTTTCTATATTTATTGTACGCCTTCTTTTTTAATTTTATCATCTCTTTGATTGTATCTGTAATATACGGCTTAAATTTATTTTTAATATGCCTGCCGATTCTATATATTTTAAGAGCTTTTCGTTGATCAATTTCTCCATGACTTTGGACATGATGGGAACTAAGGTAATTGGACGGTAGTTATTTGGAATCATTTTTTACCTTTCTTCGGGATTGGTTGCACTTGAGCGCATTTCCAGCTAGAAGGAAAACATGCAGTTCTGTATGGTAGGGAGAAAAGCCTGCATAGTGGAGCTGTTAGTTCAGCAGCACATTTCTTAAGCACTATTGCTGGAACGCCATCCGTCCTATGGCCTTGTTAGTGTCTAAGCTTTAGAGTATTCGTTTCACTTCGCGTTGGCGAAATATCAGACCGGGCATTGAGGAATTCACTCTCGGGATAGTTGGGGGAGTCTTTTCTTGATGATCTAAAGTAGAATTTGATGCACATATTTCGGCAAGAATATTCGCTTTTTCTTTGGCCGTTTCCGCTATTGAGCCATCATTTTTGGTCAGTGGCGGGATTGACGTCTTTGAGAAACCCTGATTGGCAGCTTTGGTAACTGACCAAAAGGATCTTGATCCGTTAGGGCAGTTGCTTGCTCTCGTCAATGGTTCGCTTACACTGGTTTCTAGTCGTGATGAATATATTTCGATTTTCGGCTCTCGGATCTTGGCGCCATTTGCGGTGGGCAGCTGTTTTGGCATTTATTACTCTTGAGCAGCTTTTCCCAAACCATGATTTACTGTTTGAGATACGTTTCATAGAAGAGGGGATCAAAGCATCCATACCAGCTAGTATCACTTGAGTAATCTCATCAGCAGATTCAGGGGTGTTTTGATTCCTAAAGCAGACATCTTTCCAAGGAAAAGAAAGATAAAACTCGCGAAGATCACGCAACTTTGCAGATTTGTAGTGCCAAACCTTTCGGGATACACCTGTGTGATCTATATGAATTCGAGACATTGCCCACGAATTCTTCTGGGACCGCCTATATATATATATATATATATCCTTACAATTATTTCGCAAACTATAGAGTAAGATTGGGTCCTACACAGGATATCGTTTTTAAAATGTATATAAGTAAATATCTCGATTATTAATTACTACTGCATTTGTGGCTTGACAATTATTAACATTTAAACTTTAGTTCGGGTCCAGAAGTATAAAACAATAAGAATTCATATCAAATTCTGATTCTCCATCATACCCATTAAAACCAAAGCTAAAAACAATAGCCCATTAAAACGAAATTTTAAAACAATAGCTTCTGATAATATAGGCTTATTATTTTAAGTTTTTTAAGCAAATATTTATATATCTTACGAAACGTTAAAACAGTGCATATTTTTTGTTTAATGAATTTAGTTTATAAAACGCACTTCGTCCCACACAAAGTCTGTCAATGCATTTAATTTCCGAATGTTGTAACAGCACGGCCAATAATTAAAGCAAATAATAAATATTGTTAACTCGTGTATTGCAAGGCATAAATTAGCTTGTATAAATATTTAATCGAAGGAAGGGTGAATGGAAATAGACGTAAATGAAAGGCAGAAATAATGCCGAAAAAGCGTTTTCGGTGGCCTACATAATATTCCCAAAATTAAGTTGCACCTTGCACGTACCTACGTCCAAAGTTTATAAACGAGTAGTAGTGTTTCGCAATATTGATTTTTGACCCATTCATAACTGGTCTCCAAGTCGAT
>MU190937.1:0-39009 GCA_016904865.1 Pissodes strobi
GAACGTATTTAAAGCAATTCTGACGCACAATTAGACAAACTATTATAATTTGATGTTACTACCAATGCGTTTTCTTTTTCTGTCATTTATAAGCTGACGATTTTTTTACTTATAAATGAGCCCATATGATTGTGATGTTCAACATCTTTAATTTGGATTTGAACACATCAAGTTCAAAATTATATACATAATTTTAGTTCTAGTCTGTTCTACCGATTTAGGTTTGTAATTTCTTCTAGACTAAGCACTTATAGTGATATTCAGAATTTTGAGTAGTGAGTAGTGAGTTATTGCTATATACGTGTAAAATGCATGATTTTTTTTAGAACGCAAGAGGTTTGGTATTGGCCAATCCAACGAAGTGAATACATTGTTCCGATTCTGGTCGTTTTTCTTAAGGGAAAATTTCAACAGAACAATGTACAATGAATTCAAATCATTAGCTCTCGAAGATGCCGAACAAGGCTACCGTTATGGTCTTGAATGCCTTTTTCGTTTTTATTCATATGGTCTCGAAGTTAAGTTTAGACCGCACCTGTATGAAGACTTTCAGGAAGAAACCGTTAGAGACTACGAAAACGGGCAGCTTTATGGTCTGGAGAAGTTTTGGGCTTTCTTGAAATATTATAGACATGGAGGTCACCTAAATGTCGATCCCGCTCTCAAGAAATATTTGTCCAAGTTTAAAACTATTGAAGATTTTAGAGTTGTTGAGGTAAATATGAACGTCTTAATTATTTTTTTCTAATTTGCAAATATTAATGAATTTTTAGGTATAAAGTGCCATAAGTTCACGGTCTATCTCCACTCATTTACTACAATATTTTACAAGCACAATCCTATTAAAATATTGATATCGCGGTTTTGACACGAAATGTTTTTTAGAATCTGTGAATGTTTAAAAATGTGCAATGGAGTATAATTAAATATTTCGGGCGTTAATGAGCCAACTGTCCAAGCTGTTATTTTCCCATAAATAAAAATATTGAATTTGACGAGTATATTATTTATTCAGATTTTACAATGTGCATACTAACCGGAAGTATTATCAACTTCGTCATTTTAAACAAAATATCATATATCTTAGATAGGATTATGCATAGATCTAAGCATGCAACAGGTAGCATAATTATTTATGATCAAAGGCTGCTCGTGGTCATTTTAAATGAGAGGTTATTTTTTAGTTTATACAAAAGTAATTAGGTATCAATTATTCGGTAAAAGATGTATCTAGTAATCTACTTTAATAATTAGTAACATCATTTATACACCACAGCGATTGCATATCTTTTGAAAAAGAAAGCATACAAGACAGTAAAATAAATTAGCCTTTCCATGCATTCAAAAAATCGTACACATTACTTAGGTACGAAAATTTTGATGCAGTTTCTTATTTTTGTCCTTACTATTTGTCTGATTTGTAAATCACGTTGTGGGCGGCCATTCGTTTTTTAAAGTCCAAAGTAAGTTTTTAAGTCTTCAATTTTGTGCATCACCGACATTGTACCGCAACTATCCTCATTTTTATCAAAAATACAAATCAGTACGCAAAACTGACAGCCGCCGTCACCTTTAAATGAGAGCCTAATACGTCAGTGAAAACCCCATCTCAATATCTCTTACCTAACCTAAAATATAAGTAAAATAAATTAAAACTCGAATAAATATCGGATTTTTGGAAACATTTTCGGTAGACCTGTTGTTATTTCTAATTATTGTTATTTTATCACAGTATAGATTAATTTATTGTTAAAATACCAACCTGATAAAGAAAATAGTATTTAATATTGTTTTTTTCATTCATGGTGGTCGTTAAGAAATTAAATTACGAATACAATTTTTTTTTGGCCTATATTATTTGCTTTCCCTCACACATCATCCAGACTGGGGACTGTCGAAATTCTACTATCTAAAGCAAACATTTTGAGTGACGGCCTTCAACAACAACGAGAAACAATAACAGTATTAAATAACCGAGAATACTTGTTTATAATAGAAGAAGAATGGTTAATATTTCGGGATAAATTCAATTTAAAAATTCGCAGACTGCCTCTGTGAAATGAGCTGGGCACTCATCATGCTGGAACCAAACCTCACGACGAGTTTCGAGAAAGACATCTTCCAAAAGTACTGCAAGTTCGTTTTGTAACAAAATAGGTAGGCTTCCACATTAAGTCGACTTTTAGTCCAAGGCCCACTATGCCCACCTATAATCCTGCCCCAAACGTTTATCGACCAACGACCTTAGTTCTGGATCTGCAGCATCCAGTTTGGATTTGGTTGTGGTAAATAGGTCATATTATTCCTGTTTACACTCTCCTCACTATGAAATGTGGCGGCCTCATGTGTTCATAAAATTCTGGGGCAACGTAATGTGATACGGATGCAACATGCAATGAAAACAATTTAAATTATGCAGATTTTGTTGAAGTAATTTTGAACATTATCTAAAAACCAGTGAATGATGCTCCTGCAATCTGCTCCGTAATTACCTGCTTATTTTCTTCCAGAAAACTCTGAACAGTAGTTCAACTAACTAAAACGGAGTTTTATCCACAATATCGAAACATAATTATTGCACTCGACGCACGTTTCGCTAACCATGTTAGCGTCATCAGGAGATGATGACAGTTTTGATCATCTCCTGATGATGCTAACATGGTTAGCGAATCGCGCGTCGATTGCAATAATTCTATTTCGGTATTGTGGATAAAACTCCGTTTTAGTGCATTTTGCCGAAGGTTCCAAACCCCAACATACATAAATACAAAGAAAAACTTTACTACCTATATTATAAGATCGTCAAAAGTGTGATAAGGACTACACAAAGTACAGAAAAAAATTAAATTTAAAGATAAGGGTATAATAAACAACATACAATTAATTAACATTAGGAACACACTATCAGTATACAAGCCTGGATGTTCTTTGTCGTCAAAAAGCTGCTACAGAATAGTAACACCTCGATAAAAAATAGCTTTAGATCTGATTTGCACTTATTGTTTAAATTCGCATTTCTAAATGCCAGTGTGATTTTATTAAGGCACTTTCTCCCAAAATAGTCAGGATTATATTGGTTAACTGTTAATCTTGAAAAAGGCAAATTTAGTTCACCTCTGTGTCGAGTGTCCTAACGGTGAACATCATGTCTGCGCTCAAATTTTCCTTTATTTCTAGTTGCATAGATTATTGTTGAGTATAAAAATGAAAAGGGGAACGTCATTATTTTTAAAGATTTAAAATATTGTTTACATGAGTTTAAGGGGTTAATTTTGACTATACTCCTAATATTTTTTTTCTGAGCTACAAAAACTGTTGTTGATTCTTTTTTAATCACACCAATATACAATCCCATACGAGATCGTGTACTGAACAAGACCAAAATAGATTAATCGTAAGGTTTCGCTAGAGACAGTATCTCGAATGTTCCTAATCAAGTAGCAATATGAGTTCAACCTCAGTTCGAATGAGTAAGCTAGAATTTAGAATAGAATTTTTCGTTGCAAACTGAACAGCACAGGATTTGGTTGTGTTCAGTGTAAGTCTATTTGACCTGCACCAGGTTGACATGGCATCCACCACAGCACTATCACCTGCCCCCAACTCCCTGTTATTAGAGCCCTGTACAATAACATTGCAGTCATCGCGTAGAGTACCGGTCTACCTGAGAATGCTATACTTTTTGGCAAGTCATTTATAAAGACATTAAATAGACTCGGCGACACACAAGATCCTTGGGGTGTGCCTAGATTAATTTCCTGAGCAACTGACCTATCTCCACCAATCTCAACTGAGTCATTTCTTCCAAGTAGGTCTTCACCCAATTTAGTGGCGACCCACGAACCCAACCCATGATAGTTAACGCAGCAGTAAGTAGTTAACCGAATCGAAGGCTCTACTCATGTCAAAAAATAGACCCATAACCACCTTCCGATCATTTAGTGCATCATGGATGTGTGGAATCGCCATATCCAGTGCCGTCTCCGTCGAACGATTAGCTCTGAAACCAGTTTGGCATTCAGAAAGAAGGCCGTACTTTTCCAAATAATATGTAAGACGATGATTAAAACAGTATTCAAATATCATGGCAAAGTGACTCTGGACTGCAATTGGCCTGTAATTACCTGAATTCTGCTTACTGCCCTTGCCCTTATATATAGAAGATATCCTAGACACTTTTAGAGAGTCCGAAAATACAACCTCGGAAAAACTACGAGTTATTACAATATAATGGTAATGATATGATGTCAGCCAAGTCGATCAGTAATGTACCGGGAATATCGTCAACCTCTGCGGATCTCTTATTGCAGATGGTGTGGATAGTTTTAAATACTTCCCCAGGGCTAATTGGGTAGAAAAAAAAGTGACTTATCGGCCTGCTGCTCACAGGTTATATCCTCATTACGCTGATCACACTTAACGCTTTTTATAAAATAGGTGTTTAGAGTTTCACATATTTGTTTAGTGTGGTGATCCGGACATTACTATTTTCGAAGAAGGGATCGGGAATACTCTATATTCCTGAGACGTGTTTCTTATTACGGTTCTCGTTTATAATATTCCATGATGTTTAGCATTTCGTTGTATGATTTTTTTTCATGACTTATTGATTTTCTGTAGAGTTTTCGTAAAGCAATATACCTCTATATGATCTATGCATCGTTAATAATACATTTATTTATTGCAGCCATTTTTTTAATTAGTTTCGACAGTTCAGTAGTCTGTTCAGAAATCCATTTATTTTTTTCCTGTTTTAGTTTATTTTTGTAATACTGCGTGGGAAAACAGAAGTTGTAAATGTCTAAAAATGCATCTGCGAAATATTGAAATGAACGGTCACTATCAGTAGACAAATTAACATCGCCAAGCCAATCCCTCTCACCCGCAACCCGGCGAAAATAAGCAATTGAATTTTTGTTATACTTTCGTCTTAATACCATTTCTAAACTGTAAGTGGTTTTTAACTTAGGTTTGCTTTATTGAGATTATTTATATGTATGATCAGAAAGATGGTTGTCTCTAACTTGTATAGAAAAAATTTCGTAGTTTGTAAAAATGGTATCTATACATGATTCACTAGTGCTTTGTACACGAGTGGGCGTAAATATTGGTGGTTTCATATTAAACTCTATAAACACATTACTCAGCAATTTTTTATTAGTACTTCTAGCATTAGGAAGGATGTTCACCACAGATAATGAATTTGACCCCTGGCGCGTAAGGTTTGTCTAAAAATTGTAAGATTTTTTCCAAGAATACACTCAAATCTGAGTTAGGTGATCGATAAACAGTGCAGATATATGTAATTTCGGATTTGTTTATGTATTTGATGCAACAAAGTTCAAAGTGTTTTTGTTGGCAATAGTACTCTGTTATGTTACAGCTATAATTGAGGTTGGCGGGAGCCAAAATGCAAACACCACCCCTTAAACATTTGCTACGAGAGAATGAATTAACTACTCTATAGTTACCAATCTCTGTTGGGATTTGGAACCTTCGGAAACATGCACTAAAACAGAGTTTTATCCACAATACCGAAACAGAATTTTTGCTCTCGACGGGCGTTTTAGACTAAAATTAAAATCTACCTACCTCCCTTTTATACTACTGTTTGCTCAATCAAGCGGAACTAAAAGGAACCAATCCTGGAATCCCACTAGTCACGCTGGATTGCCCAATACAATGGACTATATGGAATAGGCCCTCTAACTCTATTTAAACTATTTTTACATTTAATAATTTCCATACTTTCATATGCGTCTAATAATCTTCTATCAGTTATATTATGAGTTAATTTTAAATTTTTTATTGTTATTCTATGATTATTATCAAAAGCATGCTTGGCAACACTTGATTTTTCTGTTCTACCATACTTAAAATGAGCTATATGTTCTTTTGTATAGATCGTCTAGTTTACCCATAATATTTTTGGTTACAATCCATACATCCAATTTCATATATTCCACTTCTTTCTAACATTTCAATTTTGTCCTTTGGACCACGTAATAATTTCTTAATGTTAAACTGAGTCTGGTATACTAATTTTAAGCCTACTTCCTTAAAAACTTTTTGGAGTCCTCTAGTATAATGAGGATTATACGGTATCGAAATATATTTTGTATTTTAATCCTGATTAACGGAATAAGTGGAATCACGAATGGTATTTCTAAACAAATGCCTATTAATTAGTCTGTTTATTAAGTTAGTATTGAAACCATTAACTTCCGCTATATTCCTAATTAAATTCCTTATTAAATCTTTCTCTGCTAAGAGGAAAGTTAACCATACGATGTACTATAGAAAGCTGTCCATTTTATGTAGGTCGCAGTGAAAGGAATCATTAGGCATATATTGGTTAGTGGCTGTATTTTTTCTGTAAATATCAAATTCTAATGTGTTATTATCGTTCCTAATCATTGAAGTATCCAAAATCTAAACAATCGCTTCCCGACCATTAAATTCACTTATGAAGTCGATAACAATGGCCAACTACCTTTTTTGGATACTTTAATGAACGATAATAATTATATATATATATATATATATACGATTATATGATCTTTCATATCGATAATTGAAATTGCCATATTGGTGTTGTTTTTTCTTAGCCCAGAATAAATGAAATTTTGCAACCACATGGATTCAGAGGATACCGTCAGAAACCAAGAAACAGGACTCTATCAGAAAGCCAAATAACTACTGTGCCCAGCACATCACGTGATGATAGTCGTAGATTATCTGCTTCTAAAGAGAAGTGAGTAGATTTGTGACAAATATTATTAAAACTGTATGCAAAATTGCAATTTGCGAGCGTATAGTTTTGCAGCTGTACTCATATGAGAATATTTTAGTTATCAGAAAAGGAAAATCGAACATTAAGTAATTTTTCATTTTCCCAAGTGAGTTTCAATGAGATTCGCGGTCCTATCCTAAATAACAAAGGTAGTCGTGATTCATATGGTATGAGTGTGAAAATGCTTAAAACCCTTTAAAAAATAGTTTTTGAACTTATTCATTTATGTTTCAAAGAAAATTTGAATGTTTTAACGACTGAGTTGGTAATACCTTGTTTAAGAACGAAAATCTTGATTTTCCAGAAAGCTATCGGCCACTATCTCTAGTTTTAATTACATTCTAAATTACTGAAAAAAATGTATGGCAGAACAAATTGTAAATTTTTTTGAAACTAAAGGCTTACTTATTGAATGTAAGCCTGGGTTTAGAAAGGGCAAAACCACAGTATTCTAAATCTAAAAGAGTGCAGTTAACTCTCCTGTTGACAAAACCATGTCCCTTAGAGTTTATGTACAGGGTTATCCAACGAGGACTAGACAAGGCGTTTTTTGAAGTGAAACTTCTTAACGCGCGCCGGGAGGAAAATTTGAAGGTCGCGAACACGGCAGGCGAACGCAGCGGGTGACAGACGATGAGCGACACGGCCTGGTGGAATAAGAATATGAGCATATTGTTATTGGGATATCTTTGTTATTTTACAAGATAAAAATATGAGATTTGTCAAGACATAAGCGAAACTTTTATGAAGAATAGTTTTTTTTTTTATTTAGGCCTTCCCTTTTTGTTAATTGAGTGTTATGTTTAAAAAAACTACTTTTCCGACAAGATATGTATAAGGCTAGGGCGTATAATTATTGGGATATCTTTGTTAGTTTACAAGATAAAAATATGGGGTTTGCTCTATTACCTTGTCAAGACATAAGCGAAATTTTTATGAAGAATAGTTTTTTTCATTTAGGCCTTCCCTTTTTGTTAATTCGCGGGCGAACGCAGAACGACAGACGATGAGCGACACGGCCTGGCTGTTATTGGGATATCTTTGTTAGTTTACAAGTTAAAAATATGGGATTTGCTCTATTACCTTGTCAAGGCATAAGAGAAACTTTAAATTGAGTGGTATATTAAAAAAAGACACTTTTTAACCAAGCCGAGGCTAGGGCGTTTAAGTTTACGAAGTTTCACTTCTGATATGCGCACATAGTGCACACGCTTTTTTTGACTTTCCCTGTACTTTTATAAAAAAAAAACTGAAATAGCCATCTTTTGTAATTTTCTCCCGCAAATTCGGATATGTTCAGCAAAAAACAATTGAACATCAAATAAAAGTGCTAGGGGTCACATTGATATTTTTTAAATGGAACACTCTGTATATTACTATATTTTTGGACTCTCTAGAAAAATCTAAACGCATTTTGTGTATTTTATCCTATACCCATCCTTAGCCGTTTACCAAATATTGACAGTTAAAAGTCGGGTATTTTGACACTTTGACAGGCTCTAAAAACTAAACCGCACAAGATCAAAGAAAACGATTTGCACATTTCTGTCTTAACTTTTCATAAACTATCGAATGACAGTATCTTCGAATTTAACCTGCGGATAAAATTAAACCTCCTGTTAAATTCAAAATTACTATCATTCAATAGCTTATGAGAACCCAAGATAGGAATGTGCAAACCGTTTTATTTGATCTCGTGCGGTTTAGATTTTAGAGCCTGTCAAAGTGTCAAAATGCCCGACTTTCAACTGTCAATATTTGGTAAACAGCTAAAGATAGGTATAGGATATTATACACAAAATGTATTTAGATTTTTCTAGAGAGTCCAAAAATGTAGTAATATACGGGGGGGTGTTCCATTTGAAAAAATATCAAAGTGACCCCTAGCACTTTTATTTGATGTTCAATTGTTTTTTGCTGAACAAGTTCGAATTCGCGGGAGAAAATTACATAAGATGGCTATTTCAGTTTTTTTTTTATAAAAGTACTGGGAAAGTAAAAATTTCGCCTTGTCTAGTCCTCGTTGGATAACCCTGTACCTAGATCATCGATTGCAATGGAATGCTATCAATTCAGTCGAATCAAAACTTACAAGAGTTCTTTATTTTTTCTCAGACATTAACAGACAATGGCTCCCTGGATGTGTTACGAACAGTGTATTTCACTGCCATCTTTTCTATTCAATGCTTGCATGCTGCTGCTGCTGCTGCTGATATTAAGCGACTTTTCTGCTTACGGCGGCGGCGGTAAGCGGTTAGGTTGATGAGCTGGTTGAGTTTCAGAGAGAACTGTAGGGGCTTAGTTAATGTATGGTATCTTGAAGAAACTCCTATATTTCAGTTTTTTTTTGCTGCTCACAAGGACGTGCATATCCCATCTTCCTCCTCCAGGCTGGAGAATACCGAAGTACAAAGTCTGGAGCTGATCAATGACAGTTAGTGACAAGAGGGGCTGCATTGTATTAGCTGGCAGGGACGTCAAACTGGTGAGAGCAGTTTGATTACGGGGAGTGACGCCCCCGCCATTCCGAGTTGCCACGGGATATGGCCCATCATATCCCATCTTCCTCCTTCAGACTGGAGAACACCGAAGTACAAAGTCTGGAGCTGATCGATGACAGTTTGTGACAAGAGGGGCTGCATTGTATTAGCTGGCAGGAACGTCAAACTGGTGAGAGCAGTTTGATTACGGGGAGTGACGCCCTCGCCATTCCGAGTTGCCACGGGATGTGGCCCATCAAATCCCATCGTCCTCCCCCAGGCTGGAGAACACCGAAGTACAAAGTCTGGAGCTGATCAATGACAGTTTGTGACAAGAGGGGCTGCCTTGTATTAGCTGGCAGGAACGTCAAACTGGTGAGAGCAGTTTGATTACGGGGAGTGACGCCCTCGCCATTCCGAGTTGCCACGGGATGTGGCCCATCAAATCCCATCGTCCTCCCCCAGGCTGGAGAACACCGAAGTACAAAGTCTGGAGCTGATCAATGACAGTTTGTGACAAGAGGAGCTGCATTGTATTAGCTGGCAGGGACGTCAAACTGGTGAGAGCAGTTTGATTACGGGGAGTGACGCCCCCGCCATTCCGAGTTGCCACGGGATGTGGCCCATCAAATCTCATCGTCCTCCTCCAGGCTGAAGAACACCAAAGTACAAAGTCTGAAGCTGATCACTAGGGAGTGACCCAACAAACCCTGTTTTTACCCCTGTCAGACTAGGGACCACCAAAGGAAAGAGTCTGAGGCCGATGCATCCAGTGGAAGCGGCCCTAGGTGGTAGATGCATACGCCTACTGGCATCGTCCGGTGAAAGACCACCCTACCAGAACTGGGAAGCGCTAAGTGGTTTTCCCGAATCACGTTCCGTTTCCGCGCTGGTGGTTCCGAGTTCCACAGTAGGAATATAATAATATGGACATGATGGTGCTTCCAGGATCAAAATATTCCGGAGGTAAACTCCCCGGCCATTTGGATCTCCGGGCGCTGGGTGGCCCTGGGAGCCCTTCATTCCGCATTTCACAGACAGCAAAGATACCGAACCAATTTAGAATTGATTTCTGCAACATAAGAGGCCTAAATACAAACATAAATTCGGTACACCAACATCTACAAGCAAATAGACCACACATACTAGCCCTTACAGAAACACAAGTATGTTCTACAACAACAACTGTGAACTACCCTTATCCTGGTTACGACTTACATACCCGATTTAGACATAAGTTCGGAATATGCCTTTTTGTCCGAAGCGACCTTTCATGTCACCGAGAGGAAACACTCGAACCGAACAACCTTGACGTCATGTGGCTCAAATTCACCGCCAAGGGATTAACCAAGTTTATATGTTGTCTCTATCGCCCTCCGAGCGATAGAGCCTACCAAAGCTTTTTTTCAACACTAGCTACCACTTTTGACTCAATACAGGTTGATCACCCCAGTTCAGAAATAATCGTTCTGGGAGACTTCAATGCCCACAACGCCAACTGGCTCAAACATCACAACAAGACCGACAACGAAGGTAGAGAGGCTGAAGCATTCGCCATCAGCTGCGGGCTTACTCAAATTGTAGACGAACCAACTCGAGTCTCAGAGAGGGGCGAATTCGCCGCCCTCCTGGATCTTTTTCTAACCACCAATCCTGACCAGTACACAGTTACAGTTGGTCCGCCATTAGGTACTTCAGACCACAAACTTATTACTACGGTTTGTGAATTGCCACTCATACAGAAGGATCCACCATTGCCTCGCAAAATCTGGCATTACAATTCTGCAAACTGGGACGATCTAAGGGAGTTCTACCTAGATTTTCCTTGGCTCGACGTCTGCTTTGGCGCTGACGACCCGTCAGTCTGCTGCGAAAAGATCACGCAAGTAATCTCCTCAGGAATGGAAGCATACATCCCAAATTCCATCAAGTTACCATCAAAAGGAAAGCCCTGGTTCGACAAAAGATGCGAAAGAGCTGTGGGTAGGAAACAGCAAGCTTGCAAGTACTGGCAGCAAAATCAGACCGCTAAAAATCGGAATTATTTTGTCCAAGCGAGAAACGAATGCAAGCGTGTTATCGACGAAACTAAGGACAAACACAATCAAAGGATCAGGAATAAACTTTTGCAATGCCCCAGTGGCTCCAGGAATTTCTGGTCGGTAGCAAAGGCAGTAAGTAACAACTTTACAGAAACGTCTCTCCCACCTTTGACAGACGAACGTGGCATCACGGCGACTACAACCAAGGAAAAAGCAAACATGCTCGCTAAAATGTTTTCTTCGCACTCTACCTTAGACGTCCCCCAAGGCAAGACTCTCCCCACCATATCGAACATCAACACTACCATGGCAGAAGTCAAATTTCATCACCGTGATATTCGTAAAATCCTTAAAAATCTAGATACGCAAAAGGCATCAGGACCGGACGGAATACCTGCCATCGTGTTAAAGAACTGCGCCAACGAACTAACACCCGTTTTTTCCAGGCTTTTTTCTCTGTCTTACGGAAAAGGGATTTACCCATCTTCTTGGAAAGTCGCTCGAGTGCAACCTGTTCCAAAAAAAGGCAAGAAAACCACGCCCTCAAACTATCGTCCAATTGCCTTGCTTCCAATAATCTCCAAAGTCATGGAACGTGTAGTCAATCAGCAACTAGCCAAGTACCTCGAGAACAACAAAATAATCAGCGATAATCAATACGGCTTTCGCAAAGAGAGATCGACAGGAGATATATTGGCCTATGTCACTCATATATGGAGTAGGGCAATTGAGAACTACGGAGAGTCTCGAGCGATTGCGTTGTATATTTCAAAGGCATTCGACAGAGTTTGGCATGACGGACTGCTCAACAAACTACCGTCCTTCGGACTGCCAGCCTCTCTCTGCAGCTGGCTTGCCAGTTTCCTTAAGAGCCGATCTCTGCACGTTGCAGTCGATGGACACATCTCGGACACATTCACCATCAACGCGGGCGTGCCTCAGGGCGCAATACTTTCACCAACTCTGTTCCTCATCTATATTAATGACCTGCTGACCGAAACAAATAATCCTGTTTACAGTTTTGCAGATGACAGTACCCTTGTCTCCCACTTTAGATCAGAAAAACCCTTACCAGCGACTGAGACTCATCACCGTAGACAGGAGCAGATTACAGCAATTAATCAAGACCTGGAGAAAGTTCAAACTTGGGGCGACCGAAATTTGGTCCAGTTCAATGCAGCAAAGACCCAAGCAGCCACGTTTACCAAGAGGGCCAATACAGCGGGCCCTGACATCATTATGGCAGGGTCGACCATTCCTTCATCCTCGTCAATCGGACTGCTGGGTATCTCGGTCAACAGCAATATGTCCTGGCATGACCACGTTGCTAACATCGCAAAATCAGCCTCCCAGAAGCTTGGTGCGCTATTTCGCAACAAAAAACTCTATACACCGCAGCAGTTGCTCTTGCTCTACAAAGCGCAAATAAGACCGTGCTTAGAATATTGCTCACATGTCTGGGGTGCCGCACCAAAGCACACCCTAAAGCTGCTGGATTCGATTCAGAAGAGAGCTGTGCGTCTCGTCGGCGACCCGGAGTTGACCCGGAATCTAGATAGTCTGGAACACCGCAGACAAGTAGCCGAGATATCTCTGTTTTACAGATACTTTCACGGCAGATGTTCCCAGGATTTGGTCCGCCTCATCCCGCCCCTGGCAGCTCCTGTCAGACAGTCACGACAGACGGCAAGAGCGCACCAGTTCGTCGTACAACTGGAAACACCTAGAACATCGCTTTACAAGAACTCCTTTGTCTGGCGCACTGCATCACTGTGGAACTCACTCCCAGGACATCTGTTTCCCACTAATTACAACTTACAAATATTCAAGAGCCGTGTCAATCAACATCTTCGCACACACACCGCTCGTCGAGCGCCATAGGGTCTCCCTTTAGTGTGTGTGCCACTGCCATAAAAAAAAATAAAAATGTTCATTTGACGAGAAATAGAGGTAACATCTTACCAGTTTATTGGCGCTTGAAGAGGTGTCAGAGCAGCGATACATTTTTTAAATATTCTCATGGAAATTGAAACATAACCGTAGCCAAATTTTAAGACAGAAATTAAATACATTTTAATTTTGCATAGTTTATTAATGGATTTTTTAATTGTTAGTTTAGCTGGTGATGTTATATTTTTATTTATTATCGTATTGTCTTTTAAATTTTTTTAATACCTACTATGTTAGTAATGTGGAATGTCTGATGTTGTTTGAGAGCACTTTTTTTAAGGATTATTGCTATTGTTTGTTGACGTGTGTAAGTTACTCTGTAATATTGGAATGAATAAATAAATTGGAGAGAAAAAAATAATCGTAAAGCTTCGTGCTCGACTTCTTTTCGTAAGGCCAAGGATTTTTTTTGCAGGTATGATCATTTAGCTCAGCACTGTCCACAGCCTGGAACAAGTGCCCCAGCGGGCACTGGATTGAAATACCCAAGAACTCGCACTCACTCTTTTAGCTCTGGGCGTATTCAGAAAGTTTCTCGTTCGCGTACCGATTCCTGGAGAGCCAAGGAAAATGTGCCTCAAGGTATGTGAAAACCAAAAAAAAACACGTATTTGCAAGCGCAACTAGGAATATTATGGAAATGTTTTCTACCTAATTATGAATTTCAGATCATACGATATTTTTATAATTTTCGCTTTCAGCATAAATGCCGTAATTTCAGCGATCCTGCTACACATGCTCACAGATATCTTATATTATTTATCTCTCACTTCTAACCTGCTTGACTATAATATCATATTTTTTTTAGGAACAGCTGAAGACTCATCTGCTGAGTAGGAAGTCATCTCTAAGAAGGTTCCTCACGATTTGTCATGCTTTGCCGTTTTTGTTTCACTATTCAATATGTGTTTTTACTTTTTACTCGTACATTCATATTACCGTACATCCAGCTTTATGAGTAAAGTAATTTCAAAAACATATACAAGAAAATTAAAATCTTTCAATAACTATTTACTTACTGGTGCCATTGCACAAAAATGTTAGAAAGTGGGAAACATAAATTCCATATTTTTCTATATTTACTGTTGCGGTTGAAAAAAATAATTTTGTGTAGTTTATTTCTTAAGAACTTTTTAAAATTTTTGATCTTAGGCTCATTTTGTTTTTAAGGGTGTCTTCACATTATTAACGAGTCTGTTTGAGAACCGTAATTCCCATAGTTCTAATGTATTTTTTAACAATTTTGTTGATGTTTGAAAATAATACAGCATTTAACTTAAAAATTGTTAGTATTGCTCACATAGAATTGCCAATCCGCAAAATAATCCCTAGATTAGTAGAATGTAAAGAATATGAGGTAATATTAGTTTGGATTATATACCTATAATCTCGTAACATTTGTTTATTTCAGCTAGTGATTGACACTCAGTTTATACAAAATTTAACAGTTTTTTTTTCTACGACTAATGTATATCAAATTTTCTAAGACTCCATAATGTGATTAGCAATATTTAAGATTTGCAAAGCATTGATGAGTAAAAGTGTCACCATTGTCACTTATAAAGCTTAGATTACTCGACAGCAGAATTTTTAATATTCTGTGAGCACTAAAGACATAACAAAATGTGAATTATTTACGCAGTTCTCAGAGTGCGATCAGGCTCCCCCAACAATTGTGTGAAAATTGTTTTACATACAATTATTTGTACGTTCTGTCATTCGGAATTTTATACTTAAGCTGTTCATTTATAATGTTATCCCCCTTTAACTTGTCATACCGTGCCATACCGTCACCATTAGCATCTTCACATTAAGGCCCGACGTGTAATAAACCATATTGCCAATCAGTAATTGGAACATCTAAAGGTTTATTTATTACACCGATATTCTAGTTATCGTTCATTGGTGCTATTTATATTAAAAATGTTCTTAATTTTTAAGAAAATGGAGAGGCTTCGATGTTTGTTCTTATGCCATTATAGAATGCGGCATTTAATTTACTAACGATTATTAAAATGCTAGGACCCAATAATTAATTCCCCCCTTAAATATTAAGTACGAGTATTTCATCAATTACAAAAAATTATTATATAGCGACTGAAATAGCCGGATTTGCTTAGGGAGTCAATATTTCAAAATATGGCTTCTGATAATGTCTCATTCTGGATTTTCGACAAATCTACTTCGTACTGTCATCGTCAGAAGAAATTTTTGTTCACTTCCTCTTAATAAAGAACTGCCAAAATGTTACTTAATTGTTATCCGGTTTCCATTAGGTTCTTTAGTTTTGCATTTACTTAGATTTTTTTATTGAATAATGTTTTTTCTTTGTATTGTAAAATGTGAGACAATGTTTAAAAATACAATTTCTATTAATAACTCAGGGTTCCAAGCGATAGGTAAAACAGGAAAAAGTCACGGGATTCAAGAAAACCGTCAGGAAAAACGAAAGTTTTTTATAATAGTCGTTAAAAATATAGTCCGAAAAAGTGGCAACTGCTATTAATTTAATTAAACAAAAATGTTCAGCGCCACACGATAATAGGTAACCCGTTAATAATATATATTTTTAAGGATGCTTTTAAAGAAATGCCGCTTTATGCTTTATAGCTGTATTGAATAAAAAGAAGAAATAAAACCTGCATTAATCTGACCAATCCAATTAATTCTTGCCACAACAGCGAAGAGTAAACATACACCTTTATTTAAAGTGGAATAGAGATGCAAAATTTATTTCTAGATATCGGTCTCTCATCTTATTTTCCATATACCTTTCTTTTGACAGAAGTAAAAGCGTGGTTTCGGCGACTTAATACAATGAAGTTTCTTAAAAGTATTTGTATTAGCATCTGGATAAAATATGGCGTGGAGTCAACAGATTCGTAAAGAAACTATTTTAAATTACATGTAATAATAATTGCGGTGTAATGACGAGCTTGCAAAGAAAAACAAATTAAAATCCGTCCGGTGTGCGTATTACCATTGTTTAATATTATACAGAACAACTGTGCCCCGAAGCGCAGTATAGAATGGCTTAGCAAATACGCGTATTTTAGATTACCAATGTTTACTGCAATTCAGCATAACGCGCTGCAACGGAAAATTATGTATATTGTATAGATACAGATACTTTCTAGAGAAAGATTTCTACAACGCCTCGGTGGCGGAGTGGGCAGAGTGTTTGTCTGCCATTCTTGCGCTGCGGGTTCGATTCCCGTCGGTCGCGACAGATGTTTTGCTTATTGTTTTTTTCTTAATTTTGGGTTAGTTTGGGTTAGTTTTGGTTAGCAATTGGTGAGTTCTTGTTGATTGAGTACCCGTAGCGAGCGAAGCGAGGAGGGCCATGCAAAGCCATACTAATACCTTTACTGCTAATCAGAGTATTACGACTTGGGCGATGCGATGTGCTGAATTGCAGTAAACATTGGTAATCTAAAATACGCGTATTTGCTAAGCCATTCCTTACTGCGCTTTAGAGCACAGTTGCCCTGTATAATAGTAAACAATGGTAATACGCGTCCGGTGTTGCGCCAAATCACAGTTTCGGCGCGTATTTTTGTTTGTCTTAAATTCGACATTTAATAAATAATGACGTTCTTTAAAAATGTTTCTATTAATATCTGGAAAAAATATTACGTGTAATCAAGAGATTCGTAAAGAAACTGTTTTCAATTATAATAGCTTGCCAAGAAAAACAGTTTTTTGTGTTGATCCAAATTTAAAAAATCCTCTAAAATGGCAAGTGTTCGAAGCCAGTGAACGATAACGAAAATCAAGCTTACTGCGGCTTATGCTTTAAAGTAACAGATCTCAGTAATCTGTGAGGCAGGGCAATTTCCAGCCCTTTTGAAAGCGTTTCGCACGTAAAAATACTGCATTGAGTAAATACCAACAGTACTCTTTCAACTATGCCGTCTTAGTTCAATAAATGGATCACAGAGTAAAACCATTGCTACAAATTTTGATGACGAATATAACAGAAGTACTCTGTTTCCCAAGGCTGTTTTTGGAGGCACTCATTCCGTTTTTTATTTTATATTAAGTAAAAACAATATTGATCCTGATATAACCACAAAGCTATTAATACAGTTGATAAAGACGTAGAGGTAATGAAGAAAAAGAAACTGCAAATTGTTAAACTTGAAAAAAAGCGTTCAGACGAAATTATTTTTTAGAAAGGATGACAGCAAACTTTTTTAGAAAGGATACTACAAGCCCTATAGAAAGTACTTAAACTTTTATTGTAAATTTGTGATCGAAATTTATCTCGATTTACATATAAAATCAATTTGTTCCCAGTTTCTAATTAAAACGATAATTTTTTTTCAAGGCTCATGGTTCAGCTCTTGAGGCGATAAGCAGGTTGTTTTTACTGATTATTTTTTTAATCTCGCGTTGAATATAGAGCCGTTCTTTTGAACGAACTTTATGGTATAGCTTAAATTTTCTCTAAATAAGCTGTTTGGTTTTGTCTGGGCTGAATGGAAACTTATTGGCGAGGCTACAGTATAGTTGTTCTTAAAAAAATGTTTAATATATAAAGTATACATACCTAGATATTATAACATAGAACGTTATTATTTTTCTGTCGATAAACGTTTGGATACATGTACTTCACTTTTTGGAATATATCAGACAAATTATTAAAAAATATATTCATTGTATTGCAACTTTTGCAAAACATGTCATAGAATTTCTTCATAAATTGTCAGTAAAATCGGAGCAACGTCATGCAATTTCGTTTTTGCAAATCGCTGGAACCCTATAATAAAAAATCAAATAAGTGGGTGGTGTGTTTTACTTTATGAGCCATTAGGTACAATACTGACAACACGACTTAGAATTTGTAATTATTTCACAGCTTTAATTCACCTTCAGCCTGAGATAACTATAATAACGACGCAACGGGTAAAATATTTTCCGCTAAGTTTTTGTTAGAGAGGAGTTGACGCTTTTGATTTAACGTCAATATCAGTTGTTTAACATATGTCATGAAGTTAAACTGAAGTGAAACTATCATTTCATGACCCATACAATGTAACCTTGCTGTAACAATATATACAATACACTTAGGACAATGGTGGTTCTGATCTGCAACAAGCTATAAATCGTGAATTGGGTATGATATTAATTATTCGCTAGACTGACAGTATTCACCCACTGTACAAGTTATTGAACGTCTATTTTTATTCATTTGACAGATACGAATGTCAATGATTTACTGGCAAATGCAAATTTCTAGAAACCACCATTTCTATGTACATATAAGTGTTATATGAAGTTAAAGGGTAAAATACTACAGAAAACGCTACACAATATTGATAAAATAGCGATGACGGATGGTTTTCTATTTATATTCTATTAGATATGACTAGTTTATAAGTGTCAATATTTGTTGTTGTCATTAGTGAAAAAGATAATGTAAATATAAAAACTCACTATAGATATGAAACTCGCCTTGTCTTATAATCATGTGGATTTTTGCCTTGGCATCAGATTTAGTCATGTATTTTGTGTTAATAACTCAAGTGTATTGCTTTAAACCGTTTCGTACTTAGTTATACTTAGATATAACTGAGATTTTACTTTTATTATGATAGTTCAAGCAAAAATAGAGGTCAGATTTTTATAGTTTAAATTCTTAAGTATACATACTGAAAAAAAAATTACTTGGTACATTTTTAGTAATTCTGAAAATATTGTTTAGTTGGACCATGCATATTTTTTAATAGTTTTGTTTACTGTTGTGTGTTTTTCATGAGGCTCCTTTTAGATGTTTCAATGATTTTTATAGACTGACGGCTCATGACGGATTTTTCGGCTTCATCGATTACAGTCAGTCATAAGAATTTTGGTCTTTCATTGATCGAGTATTGCGTGATGTCAAAATTGGAGTAATCCGTGAGTAATCAATCTCATATATTTACAATGTTTGTGCCTTACTCTAACTTAGCCTACCTTATCTATCTACTGAGTTTGAAAGTACTAGGGACTCGACATTCCGAGACCCTTTGGCACAATACTAACCTAAGTATCAACAATTTCAGGGCAATATTCAGATTACCTAGGCTTACCTTTCAGTCGTTTTTTCGTTTTAATGTGAGATGTAACCATCGGCTGTTTGTGCATTGTTTCTTGGGTTGTAGTGTAGCTGTACGTGCGTGGGGAAAACTAATCGAAAAACCTTACTTTGTAATGACAAAACAACATAAAGTATATACAACATATGCAAAGAAGCAAATTCTACGAATTTGCAATTGCCTGTGAATGCGAAAGTCTATATATCATGGTTTTCAATGTCGGTAGAGAAAAATTTAACTGTAGCTTGCACTAAAGCTGGCTTATTGCCCTCGCAGGCTTCAAGCAGGTTTGAATAGTGTTCGAGTGCATTCATAAGTTCATCGATATTAACAAGATAGTTGATTTTATTCGTTACATCATGCAGTTTATGGAAAGTGTTAATTGTGGTGTTGTTTATTGCCGTGAAATTACTCTTGCATTTTGGTCACCATTGGCACTAGTCACACGCACACTATTGCGATCACTTTCGCGAGAACTATTTGGCACATTCCTGATGGCTGGAAAGTCTGTCGTAGCTGCCGTTTCTTTATACAGCTCCGGGTCTGCCCGGCACGCTTGGAAGGTGCAGGTGCCGGTTTGTACGTCTTCCTCTGGGGCTGCTGCAGCTGGCCAGCTTTGAATATGTATACGGGGTATGCGACATCTATAGATCGATGCTCACCACTGCAGTTTGCACATTTGACTTCATTACTAGTACATTCTGTAATTTGATGAGCGCCAGCACATCTTGAACATTGCCACGCTCTCTTACAGTAAGTCCATGCATGCCCGAGCCCCTGGCATCGCTTGAATTGCATGATTGGTTTGGCTGCTTTGCGATAGTCCCAGGTGACTGGGACATTCATCAGATATTTGCAGTGTTGGTTTAAGTGTTTGATGTTTACTTCTGCCTCGGTCATCACAAGGTATAGTGGAGTTCTGGTTTTCTTCATCTGATAGATGTCCTTGATATTCATGCTATACTCATCTATCAGTGCATTTCTTATCTCTTGTGGCTGTATGCCACCATCGAGCCCCCCTGCCTGCGTACTTGAGTTTTTTTCTGCGTATGAATGATACTCTACACATTCAGAGTCAACCATTCGCTTTAGGTTATTCTAATCTTTGATGCTGTTGGCCCATATTATAATAGAGTTGCGAGTATTCTTTAATTTGTAGTCCTTGATGTTTGCTGTACGTAAACTCGCCGTAAAGTCGTGTTGACTTTTAAGTCCACCTTTGGTAATAATCGACGGTGACAGATCTGGTTTAGATGTTTCCTTAAGTGGCGTCTTGAGTGTAGGTATGAGTCCTAGATCTAGTAGATCGTGCTGGTTCTTCTTGTGGCATCTCAGATGCGTTATCGTCGTCTATATCGCTCAATAGCTAGAAGCGGTAGCTTGTTTTCACAGCAGCTTCTTCGCCGACGTCAAGGTATACTTGTATAATACTTCTTTTGAACTTTAAAGTCTTAAACGGGACTTTGAATATCGGTTTACTAACAGGTTCGGTTGTATCCATAGGCTCCGCCTGCTCGGTGGTTGGCGGGGCTTCAAAGGCGTGACGGCGCGGAGCCTCGTTGGATACCTCGGTTGTGGCTGACGCAACCTATAACTGCGTAGTTTCTATTATAGAGGTCAATGAAAGGTCACTTTTTCTAAAGTCACGCCACTTTTTTCGGCAAGCTTCTGATTTTTGGTGTTTTCGAATATGTTGGGAATGAATCGCTTTTCCCCTTAGCTGGACTGAGGGTCCTGCTAGGTCTCTTTTGCCTTCTTGGCTGCAGTCGACTCTGGCTGCGACCTTTTTCGACTTTTTATTATTTTTGGGTGAGCTTCCATAGTATGTGCCGTTCCTCGGTAGAAGGCTTCTTCTAGATCGGTTTGCGGTATGTCCCGATTGTCGGTCATTCTGTCTCTGTAGAGCCAATGCTAGCCTCCCTGCATCTTGGGTTTTCTTGGAATGAAAGGACTAGTTTTTCTAATTCTCACCAGGTCCTCGACCTTTCGCTTAAGTTTGATGAGTCTCTTGTTAATTCAGACAAGTTATCGCCCGTGTAGGACATGGCGAGTATGCCGGGGATCCGTCCCCGGGGACCGGGGACTGAAAAATTATAAGATTCTTGGTCTATTACTTGGATTTGGTAACAATCGGCGGTGATAGATCTGGTTTTAGTCTATAGAAAATGTATACCGAAAACCGATTTACTACTTAATCGTACTTAACGTCACGAAAATTCGGTTATAAGCGCGTGAGGGCTCGTTTACTCAGGAGACCCCTCGAAATCCTGGTGCATTTGGAGACGGTCGAAATGCAACTAATTGGAGCTCTCTTTCGTGCAGAAACATTCTGAATGTTAATGCGAAATTTTATTAAAAAGTTGCGATTTGGCATGATTGTTTACCATCGGCCGACTGCTTTGGACGATAGATAATGAAGGAAAAACCCATCGGACAATTATCTGCCGACGTTTCGCGTGGTTATAAATAGCAAAAAATACCATTTGTTATTACAAAAAAAAACTACCATTATGGTATGATCGTTTACAGTCGGGCGTTCATGGGGACTGTCTATTTATGTTATGTGGTACCGAAAAATATCAAAGGTGACGGTTTTCACAGTTAGAAAAATTTTTACTGATAATTTTTTTTATGAATGGTGCATGGTTGTTTACCGTCGAGCGTTTGAAATGTTTGTTAAATTTCGATGAAATATGGATGATTGTATCACTGGGCGACGTTTTTGACGGTTGCAAACATTCTGCCGATGTGATTTACAGTTAAAAAAACGCATACAATTTTTACTGATTGATTGTTTTCCGTCGGCCATCAGTTTTATTCAATAAAATTGATAATGTAGCAAAACGACGATGTGAACGTGGCCCGACGAATTGGACGGTTAACACACTTTATAAAAAAATTTAACAGGTGTAAAGAAATATTAACTATTCGGGATGATTGTTTACCGTCGGCCATCAGTTTCATCGGATTGATAATGTTGCGAAACGAAGATATTAACGTGGACCGACGAATCGAAGGTTAAATCACCTTATAAACAAATTAAAAATGTGTAAAAAGTACAAACAGACTGATTGTTTACCGTCGGCCATCAGTTTCAGTAAACTGATAATTTTGCAAAAACGACTATATCGACGTAGGCGGACTAATCGGGCGGTAGTAATACTTTATAAATAATATAAATGTTAAATGATGTTCATTCGCCTGCTCCTGAATTAGGCGTTTTCAACGTTAAATTTTGTACACAGAGTAGATATCCATATGTCATGAACCCTTGACGACAAATTTTCGCATTATAACAAATCATAACCCACAACTGCTGGCGTCAAAATCCCTGCATGTAGTCAGTATCATTATGTAAACAATACAATAACCTCCCAACATACGGTCAATAATATTGATAATATATTAACAAATAATCAAAAGCTTTCTTCAGAATTCCTGTTATTAAACATTATGAAAAATACAAGGTATGGCAATACATGACTTTAAACATCATCCTCCAATTCAGTGTAATTGTGCTCGGACATATTTTCGATCTCGCTCCCATCTGAATCGCTATCCTCATCACTAATAACATCGAGAATATCATCGCTTGAATTATTCAGTGTATGAGTCTTCAATTGTTTCTTTAGCAGTTTCATTCCTTTTTTCGGTAGCTGGCGCTATAACAAGAAAATATACGTACACTGTACAATTTGTAGTGTATAGAAACAAAAAAGTAAATATGTAGAAAAAACGTTTTTTTTTTTAGAAAATTGTTATTCTAAACCAATTACCGGCCCAAATGTGAATTACATGAAAAATTTGACATGATTTTTTTTGTAACAAATCTCGTCATTTAAGATTTTTCGTGCAACGCAATATTAAACGTGATTCACCGGTTTTCAAAATACTATGGAATATTTGCAGTATTTTGCAAATAATTTTGCAAATTGTTTACGATTTTCATTTATTTATTTAAAGGCAAGGAATTACTTACTATTATTTTACATTAATATTTATTTCATTGTGCAAATTTACAAAATTTACTGATCGTGATAATTATCGAGTAAAATATCTTGAACCAGCTCCGGCAAAGCCTCTCCCTCAAAGGGTAATTGTCCGTCTTCGGACACTCTCCAACCTTAGTCTAACAGATTTTGTGCAGTTGGATTTTTGCATATTAGCATTCCACCATATACTAGTGATATAAGCAGAGCGCTTCATTTGTTGCTGTATACCCTGTGGCATGGTGGAAGGAGCGAAGCATCGAAATTCCTCATGTAAAAAAACGTGAAATATTTCTCATTGCAGCACAGCTATAATATTATTTCTTAGATTGCATTTTGTGCAAAACAAGGCGATTAGAAATATTTATACCCAGAGACCTACCAGAAGATGTGTTGTTTGTAATCACAGTAAAACAATTAAAGAAAGCAGATACTGGTGTAAAGAATGTTAAAGACGAAGTCGGTTTCGATCAATATATTATGTTGCAGCCTTGCAGCCAGTCACAGTGAGGACGCGTGTCGCTGTTTTGATGAAATGTCAATAAAATCAAATTTATCCTACAATACTTGAGATGGAATAGTAGGCTTTGAACAACTTCATAATAGGAAAACAACAAATATTTCTACCACTGCTTTGGTAATTATGGCAAGAGGACCTTCACTTACTTGGAAACAACCTGTGGCATACTTTTTTTTATAAAGTTCTACAAACATCAATGACTTCAAATAAATAGTTTTTAAGTGAATACGAAAACTTAAAAATATTGGTTTTAATGTACTTGCAGTTACAGCTGATTAAGGGCCAAACTGTATAAAATTGTTAAAAGTTGTTTTAAATTGACAGTGGAAAACCCATATTTTTTATGGATGATTCTAGATTTCTAAAATTTTACATTTATTTGATATTCCACATTTACGTAAATCGACAAGAATTTGTTTTTCATATCTTTTTGTTATAGATAATGAATCTAAAAAGAAAGCATACTTAGAACAAATGTATAGTTTAAATAAAGTAAAAGAGTATAGATTAGCACCAAGATTAACAGATGATCATCTATATCCAAACAGTTTTAAAGAGATGAAAGTTAAATTAGCTTCTCCTTCTCAGTCACTCCGTTTTTATCGCCATGCATACTTACATCAAATTGAAAGCTAAACACTATTCAATTTTACTAAGACGTAATTTATATCAATATTGGCTGGACAAGCCAGAAATGCTTCTGTAAATACCAGAAACCCTAGTCCCATCCAATTTTGCGGAATATTAAAAAAACTGTTTGCGTTAAATTACTTTGAAGATATAGAAGGTGATAATTGTTTGGAAGACTGGTTATATATCACTTGCCATAACACCAGATCTATTAAAAGGGAGTTAATTTCCTTCAGTACAGACACTGCAGTGTATCAAAACAATTTTAAAAATAAAACCTTACGATTATGTGACATTAATAACAGAAGATGGCAATGCACTTGTTTATGTTGGTGGTTATTTTTTACGGGAATGTCTTCTAAAACATTCATGTGATATTTGCCTGACATGGACAAATCTACATTATTTTGCCAATTAAAAACATAATATGAAGGGGTGGCAACAAGACATTTGACGGTTTGACAGTCCCCTCCAAAAGAAAGGGATTATCTTGTAATATTAGATAACATATTCACCTTCAATTTTAATACAATTTGTATACAAGATGGCATGGGAAATCGCATTATAGAAAAAAATTTTAATGTACAATTTTCACACCTGTGCGAAAATTTCCCATTTGAATATCTAACAGCCTTATATACTACAGTAAGAATCTTTTTTTGCCAACAGAGAACTTAGAAGTCAAAGAATGAATAAGAAAGCCTCAATATTAAAAATATTGCAAAATTAACAAGCAAAAAAGTGAACAGTTATTTAGGTTTTGTAAATTTAAGAACATATACGCAAGAAAATCACCTCGGCAGTATGTAATAACCTATTTCCCAATAACCTATTTACCTATTTAATAACAAAAACGAATAATTGTTGAGTTCTCACTGTTTTTTCGGGTTTTCTTCATACGATTTAAATGTTTTTACTGCGTAAGACCTTTTTAGTTTTATTTTTAAGTTGTTTTAGATTTGCATAAATTTGAAAGAATGCAACATCAAATTCCATTTAATTAATTTATGAATATAATCTAAAAACATATTAACATTCTGTGCTTGTTCACTTACTATTGGAAAAAAGTAAAAGACAAAAACAAACTAATATTTTATTGATAAGTGTAGGTACACGTAGCGATATTATTTACTGCTCTAATATAGTTAGGCGTACCCGGTATATCGGCTCTAATGGGTGCGAGCACGTGATTTACAACCGGCGCAGCGGTAAAAAAACGCCGGTATTTGGAGGAGATCAACGAAGAGACCTAACTGGGTATTGATTACACTGTGGTAGGGGTACCTAGTGCAACTGTTCAAAAATTTCTGAATCTTTGAAAACTCCCTATAAGATATTGCTATCGCCCGATTCGTCGGCCTACGTTGATATCGTTGTTTTGCAATATTATCAGTTTACTGAAACTCGTGGCTGATGGTAAACAATCAGTCCAAATTGTTGGTATTTTTTTCGATTTGTTTATAAGGTGTTGTAACCGCGCGATTCGTCGGCCCACGTTGATATCGTCGTTTTGCAATATTATCGGTTTACTGAAACTAATTGCCGACAGTAAACAATCAGCCCGAATTGTAAATATTTTTTTACAACTTTTTAATTTTTTTATGTTTTAACCGTCCGATTCGTCGGCTCACGTTCACATCGTCGTTTTGCAACATTATCAATCGAATGCTGCGACTTTAAACAATCAGTCCGAATTGTTAATATTTTTTACAACTTTTTAATTTGAATAAAATATTTTTTAACGGCCTGAATCGTCGACCATTGTTTTAAACAACAATATTTTGTCTAAATTGAAGAAACTGTCGATATTTTACACGATAAACAATCAGCCTCATTCCTAAAAATATTGCACTTTTTACTTTGTCACTAAACATTTTTCTAACTGTGAAAACCGTCGGCGTCGGCCTTTGATATTTTTCGCTACCATATCACATAAGTAGACGATCCCCATGAACGCCCGACTGTAAACGATCATACCATCATAGTAAGTTTTTTCTGCAATAACAAATGGATTTTTGGTCTGTTTATAACCACGCGAAACGTCGGCAGGTAATTGTCCGCTTGATTTTTCTTTCACTATACTCGACGCGCCGAACAGATTCACCGATCGCGAAAACAATTCGTCTTATTTTATGATTGAATCGACCCAATGTTTTGTTTTTCATTTCGATTTTTCTTATCCATAATACAAAAAATAAAAATAGAGTGTGTTAATCAAAGTTCCTATGTTTAGAACCAATGGAATCATAAAATATGAAGAATTATTGTATCCGTGTTTTCTGTGTTTGGTGAATCTGTTCGGCGCGTCGAGTATAACTATCGTAAACCAGTCGGCCGACGGGAAACAATCATGCCAAATCGCAACTTTTTAATACAATTTCGCATTAACACGCAGATTGTTTCTGCACGAAAGAGAGTTCCAGTTTTGACAACAGGCATTAATACTCGATCAATGAAAGACAAAAATTCGTGTGACCGACGGTAATCGATCATGCCGAAAAATCCGTCATGAGCCGTTAGTCTATTAAGTTAGATTCTCTGAAGTTTCCTTATACTTATTCTTTAAAAATTTATGTTACACTGTATGCAGAAGTCGCAAGGAGTTTTTCAGTTTTCCGTAGAGTTGCTATAGTCAGATGAATATTGTGGTGAATAATTTACCTAGGGTGACTACTTCAAAGCTTTGAGAGTAATTTAATTTTACAGTTGGAGAGGTACCACTTGAATAAGAAATGTTTCGTTTCAGTAAATGTTAGCAGTTGACAAATATAATTCCCGAATGGATTTGTGCCTTTATGGTTAGTGATACAAAGAATCCGACTGGAAAAAGCCAATTAGTTTTACATACATAAGGTATCCGAAAGAAGTGGGACGGACACAAATGAGCTTTTTTAAAATTGAACGCCTTGCATTCCTTGTTACAAATAAGGGGTCCTTGGGTTCTTTATCTACCACCTAGTACTCGATGCAAGCTTGCCAATTAACGAATTTTTCTGATTTTTTTAGTCAATATCAGTGCCTCATTAATATCTTAAAGTTTTTGAACGACATTGTGATCTAACTAGGAAAGCAAACATTTTAGTAAAGCTAGTCAGAACGATTACTCTAAGATGGAAATTTGACACAGGGTATCATACTTTTTATATTTTCAATAGCCTTGCCTATCATATTCAATAACATTTCTTAAATATATTTAAAATATAATTTTATATTTTAATTATTAACTGTTTTCAAATATGCTGTAATCTACTTTGCAACTATAAATGTTGTCGCACGAGTCTGTGTCTATCGAAGGAATGCGGCATAGGCGAGCGATGTTGCCATATATTTATTAAATTTGAGTTTCATATATCTTACTAGTTAAGTAAATCCTAAGATTTTATTCAAAACCTGTTTTTGTCCTGCTAATGTTGTTATTTAAATGCATTAAAATAAAAGAGAATCATTAAAAAAAATCCAAATCGAAAAATATGGCAACATAAGGCGGGACAAAGCGAACAGGTGGCTATTTGCTTGTCCTCTCCCAGCGCTACGTCGTAGACACAGACTCGTTCGACAAATTATAGTATGCAATTTTTTTTTAAAACAAATCGTTGCCTTTTAAATAAAAATGCGGTTTGTTCTCGGATCACATCAAAACATTACATTTTCGCGAAAAACTATTCTTTATACAAAAACTGGCTTCCTGAAAATTCAAGATTGGCTTAAACAAATTTTATGTCTTGTACAAATTGGTATTAAAAGGGAGCAAAGATAACCTACGTGTTCATAAACAGGACGTGGGAACGATAGAGTGATGGAAGATCATAGCTGTACCAGTAAAGATATTTAAAAAAATTACACATTATGATAAATGATAAATTGATCTTAAAATGTTATTTTTGAAGGAAGGAGTTAAGGGGTACCATTCTGACTAATGCCGCCATCTAATATGCTAGAACATCCCCCAAAGACATATTTTTGCTCAAGTTTTTCTGTATTTCATTGCTTCATTTTAAAAAGATATTTAATTGTTATTTGTAAGTAACCTTGAGTAAAATTTTTGCCACAATAGATTTTATTCTATATAATTGTTAACTATTAGCACATTTAAGTAAGCTAAAGGATTTATGGGAGTTATTTGCTATAAATACTTCATTAATTTAATATTGTAAAATTGAAAACACGACTATAATTATAATTCCTTCACAAAAATACTTGGCAATTTAGATTCATTTGGCATTTGTTTAATACATGTTTTTCATCGACCAAAATATGAAACAATACATATGATTTGTTTTAAATTTATATGTGCATTGGTTGAAGTTCAAGTAGGTTAGCAAAGATAATTTATAAAAAAGAAAAATATGATTTTCAATGGGTTTTTTAATCATTTGCTCAACTCCTTGCATTTAAGTGTATTTGTATAGCCTAATTTAAGATAGTTTTAAAACATGGTGTGCAATGGGTGATATCTCAGATGTCTTCCAGTGACACTAAAAAAAATAAAAAATGTGCGAACAAATTATGCTGTTTTATTTTTACCTCTATCTTTCAAAGCTGCTTTTAGGCCTATGGTCGATATCACGTCACACTCGCATGAGGCTTGCGTATTAATTACTAATTTACCCTCACCTCTGACCTATCATTATCAAATTATATTTTAAATTAAATTCTTTTACACCAACAAAAACACTCATCTAACAGCGGCTAGTTCGCTGTTATAATTAAAAGACGCACACGTGCTTATCATGACGTACACGTGCTTATCTCAATATTCGGCATTACTATTTAAACGCCGATTTTCATATTAAACATTACACTCCTAGACCGTCATTTGTATGCTTTATCTCACCATCCTTTCATCTCTGGAATTTAAGTACTGTTAAGTTAATAAAATCCACTATCTACCAGTGTGACGAAAGGGCATCCAACAAATTGGCGCTGCGAACAGGATATTCGTTACAAGAACAGGCCAATCCACATCCGACCTCCTGCTTGGCGGGTTTCAACGCTTTAGACTGTTGCGCGTAAAACCATTTTAAATGTGCAATATAAAATAAATAAGATGTTACCTACCCTTAAGGATGCGGCCAGCACAACATGTGCTCCGACTGCTCGTCGGCGTGGGTGTGGTTCAATTATTTTGTTTTGACCAGTTTGAAATAATTAAATCCGCAGACCCAAACTAGAAGGTCCTCGATCTTGAGAATCCCCTAAGAGCGGCTCAAAATCAAACGACTATCAACTACACTTGTTTGGTTCAGGTATGTCATCAAATAAAAGACGGTAAAGTTCGTGCAGGCTTAAGTTTATTGGATGCTTGTTAGGTTTGACGTTCAAGTGTTGTCGTGTTTCTTTCAATTAACAAAATGATATAAATATAAAAAAAAAATGTTAGAAGAGCCTAATTGAAAACAATTAATAATAACGTGACTATGTATCGAGAACGCTATTGTCTCTTTTTAAAAACAATTAATTTGTCCCAAAACTAAAACTAGGTATATACAATTTTACGTAAATATTGGCTATTTGCCAGATGTAGCTCGTGGGTTTATTAGAAAGTGGGTCAAATCTAGGTGGACAGAAGCGCATGCCAGAATAGCACCGAAGGCGACATTTTCGGGGTGGCACGCCCAAAATGTCCTTTTCACGTTTTTTCTTTAGAAAAAATAATCAAATATATTTATAGGTAATGTTTGTTCAAACCAACTGCAATGTTACGTCATCAATGACACTAAGTGTATTCTTATGAGATTTGCTAGTCTCGGCATTCTTACGAAACATACCTGCTCTGAATAAATTATGGGTAATTATAAATAAAACTAAAATACTTAATAATATTCTTAAGATAACTCTCTCACCATTTATGTAGCTATGTGTTTGTTAATCAAATCGATTCTTCTATCCTTCATATAAGTGTTTGCAAACGCAATGCATGTGTCGATATCAGCCAATTAATATTAGTTTTTCTTTGTCTAACCCGTAACCCAAATGTCTTGCAATATAATATTTGCTGCCTCGGAGCGGTTCGAGGGTGTTTTCATAAAGGCCAGGCAGCATGCGAACCTGCGAGCACCAAAAGCACTATCATTGGCCGGCCGTCGACAATTTCGTCCACTATGTGTCTCTTTTTAACTCCTTAGAAAGTGCATATCTACGCGCTGCGTCTTAGTTTCGGTTCTCTAATTGCCGTAAAAAGCCATAAGGTGAATTTAAAGTACGGCCGGGCATCCAGCATTAACTGGACAAATTGGGGAGTTTTCGCATGAAAATGCATCCGCACTTTTTAAAAAATCCGCTGATAGTTAAAAGAAAGCAAACCTAAATTAAAATTAGGTGGGTCATTGACCAAACGACCTTACTGAGAAGCCGCTCCTGCATTTGCCTTATACAATAAATACGTCTGATTAACGTCTTTGACCAACTCTGACTGCTGTGGGAACGCGAAGCTAAAGAATAAAAAGTAATGAAGAGTAAAGCATAAGCAGAAAGAGTCTTTAGTCAGCAATATACAGGGTGTGGTCACCATATAACTCCTCTCCTTGAAGATTCAACTACGCAATCTGCAAGGGTAGTTGAACATCTCGTTCTTCAATCTTCTTATCTGGGTTTCTCGTCTTTGGAGGGATACACCTTTTCTGGATGACCTTCTTGTACATAAAATAAGTAGCGGATGAAATCAATACTCCATAAATTAGGATGGTTCAAATACTTGGGGATATCATCACTTCGCTGAATATTGGCATATATTGATTGTTGGCTATCTGTATTTTCAACTTCTGGAGATCATCTAACTTGATGTCTTCTAGATGGACGCTTAAATTCAGCACGGGCAGTAGTTTAGATTCTTCATTAAAATCGGGGAACAATATCGGTTGATTTTCTTGTTGGACTGAATGGCGGTTGTTGCTTATTGATTCCTGTTGGTCCGACATTCGGCATCCTATAGGAATATTTTTAAAATATGTACCGAATAATTTTAAATGTTCTTCTTGTCCGGCACATTTCAGTTCAATTACTTCTTCTTTTTGTATTACTAGGATCAATTTGCTTGAAGTGTCCAATTGGTTTGGTGACCTTGGCATCGTCTTGTTGACAGGTGGTTGTATGGCCATTGGCTTCCACCATTTGTATGGCACATGGTCTGCTTTGATCGATCTCTTGCAGATCTGTCTTGTCACAAAGAAAATGCTCGTCTTGGATTTCATGGCATTTGATAGACTGATATGCGAGATGTAATTCGGTTTTTATTACGAATTTATTTTTCGTAATAATTACCTTAAACAGATTGCTTATAGATCGGTATTGAATACAAATGAAAATAATTGAAATTATTTTGATATGTTATTGGGGAATGTAAAAGAAAGGATATTTTATTATTAATAATAAAAGTTTTTGGTTTTATTATTGTTTCGTACAAACATGTGTTTGCCAAAGAAACTTATAGAGGCATACATTTTATGCCGACAGACTTTCGCATTTTTTGTAGCTCTAAATAAAAGTCTTCTGGTTTCATTATGCTTGGATGTAAAATCCTAAGTCCAGAAAAGATTATTGCATTTTCTATGTCTAGCAATATTGAATCATAATCTCATATTAGTCTGAGAACGAGGCATTTTAAGGACCCTCCATAACACTCGCGAACAACCACCAAAAAAATCGATTTTCATCTAAATCGACCTGGCACATCCGATTTTGGAGTTTGCCAGGCAATCCAGAATTGCGAAACTGGTCAAAATCGGCAATCTCCGAAAAGCCTCAAATTTTATATAATTTTTTTCCGATTAAATTGAAATTTTTAGGAGAGCTGATTTGGACATTTGTTATCATGACTGACATGAGAAATGCAAAAAATGTAGGTGACACTAGCTTTATTTTTTTAAAAGTTGTTTACAGTAAATTTGTTAAAAATGCAGCTACTCGATCGAGAAAACTTTTTTGTTTTTAAAGATAGATGTATATAGTAAGCGACAAATTTATAGCCAAAGAAACGAAGAAACTTTTTTTTGGTGTTTTTTTGATAAGTGGTTTGGTTTTTAACATAACTGTGCCACAATTTAGAAAAAAAACTATGCCGACCGCGGCCTGTCACATTCGCTTTAAAACATTTACATTTATTTGTATAAGTAAATTTTGGAACTATATGTAGAATAATGACGTATGTTGAATTTCTTCATTAAACTGGTAAAATGTTTATTGTAGAACTCCTTTCCATGGTCACTTTGCAAATTTGTTGGAGCGTATTTTGCCTTCTTGATAACGTTTTTCATTGCATTGGTAATATCAACACCGGTGTTAGTTTTGATTGCAACCGTAAACATATATTTCGAAAAACAATTTATACATACTAAAATGTATCGAAAACCAGCATTTTCAGTTGCAAATTGCTGCATTTCCGCTAAATCTATCTGCCATAAATCTTTATAACCCTTTATAATTGTTCGTCGTCTTCGAAATTTTTTTCTTGCTGCTTTATGTAACTCATTCACAACTTCCCATTTTGTTGGTGTAGGTTGCATTGTTATTCAAGCGTGGGTAAATACTGACAATGAAACTAAATAGTCGTTCTTAATAAACGATACCTTCTTCTCGTAACTCTTCAATTATTGATATTATTTCATTGTCATGTCCCGTATGACCAGCTGCTTTTGAGCTACACAACAGTCGGAGCCGACTAATCAATTCCTGAGGTTTATTCCAATAAACATAGTCAACACGACGAGAGGACAATAGTTTCTTTGAAGGTAATTTAACGCGAATGTTTCGAACTCCACTCCCTTGCGGAGTTATCATTAGTGGTTTTAATATCCGAGAAAACTTTGTCCAACGTGTTGTTCTTATACTCCTATTGGTTTTATAATCATTGTACATTGCATTAGGATTATTTAAGGCTGCGGGTTTTCTGAGGAAAATTAGGTCATACAATTCATCACTTCCCTTAAATGTGCCAATTATTTTTCCATCCCGCGATAATGTAATATTTCCAGAGTTAAATAGTACTTCAGAATTTCCTAGGAACAATTTCTTTTTATATTTCTTATTTGTCCTTACTCCGTAAACAGTGTCATATTCTGATGGTTTCTGGTATAATCCATGAATATAATCTTTGGCCGTGTCGGATGTTTGTAAACCAACCTCTGATTCTCTCATATTAAATGAATAATCAACTTCAGGGGCACTATTGCCACGCATTCGTTTTTCCAATGATGAATAACTTTTATGTATTGGTGTAGAGAAAATGTCCGGCTGTAAATGTGATATGTCCAATATGAATTTGTCTGCTGTAAATCCGAAAATGACGGAGTTTTTTCTGTTTTCATTATACCAGTAAAGTATGGCTTTGACGGTAATTTTGCTTGTTGGAAATGGGGTTGTTTCCGTTCTGATTCCTCCTTCAACACACTAGTTAAAGAATTGATCGGTTTAGTAATTCGTTCATACATTTTTTCTAAAGCTAACTTGTCATCTCTCTGAATTGCTTTAATTTCATTAAATTTCCTTCTCACAGCCTCAGTTGCATCCAATAATTTTTGTTTTAAACCAGTATCTTGACTCATGATGTAGTTCGATTATTGACTAACAATGAAATGATGCTAAAACTAACTATTCCATAGACATATAGCTGCTGAAACCCTTTCGATATCGCCCCGAATTTAAGTCGCTGTCTTTATCAATTACGAGAAAACCGTATTTGTCATTCCAACACTTGGCACATAATTCCAGAAATTGTTGGAAAGCCATATCTGGCGTCACATGATCGGAAAATATATGCCGCAAATTCATCTCATCCTGTTTAAATAGTATAATAAAATTCGCATTATCGCGAACCAGTTGTTTGGGCACCTTGGAATAAGTTTGAGCCAAATAAAACGAGTCGACATTCTTGTGTCTACCCATACTGAAATATGATCTAATTACATCTTGCTTTTCACACATTACATCGTCGAATATGAATATGGAATTGGGTTTCGCATCTGAAGGGTCTACAATGTTTGTTGTATTACTAAACATATAAAATCCCAATCCTTTAATTTTTGCCATAATTTCTCGAAGATACTCATACTTTGGCTGATATAACGATTTCGAATATATATAGATATTTTCAAATCTTAACCCTAGAGGGTGGGTTAACAAAGAAATCATAACGTTTGTTTTGCCACAGTTGGAGGGTCCAATGATAATTCCTCGAATTGATTTTGTTAGAAGCCGCCCATGACGTCTCTCTTGTTTTTCATTTGCTACACAGCACCCAATTTTTTCATCCAAATTGTCGACATGCAGTGTTTCAGGAAGTTGAGTGAATTTCATGCTTTATGTCTATTAGTAAATATTATTATGAAACACGTGTGTATCAAGTCAGTCAAATGCCACCAGCCAAACGAAGTGGATCTCACAAAAATCGGTTGAACACTGGTAGTGGAATAGTCAATGCGTTAATTAATAAGCTACCATTTGAACTTCATCTTCCGGGTTATCAGTATTGCGGACCCGGCACTAAATTGTATAAAAGGTTGGCGAGAGGCGATACTGGAATCAATCCACTGGACGCTGCTTGTAAAGAACACGACATAACATATTCGAAGCATACAAACGACATAACCAAACGTCATCAAGCGGACTACGAGTTGGAACAACGTGCTTGGCAACGAGTAAAATCTAAAGACGCAAGTCTGGGAGAAAAAGCTTCTGCTTTGTTGGTAACCAATATAATGAAAACAAAACAACGTTTTGGAATGGGTAATACATCACCTGTAAAAAAGAAGAGAATAGGATCTAAGAGAAAATCTAAAAAAAGAAGTAAAAAAAGAAATAGTGGAAAAGTTGCCTTTGGTCGTGCCATATCACAAACTATTAGAAATACATTAAAAAAAGCGGGGGAAGCAAGTTTTGTTGAAAAAAAATTTGGGTAAATCAATTAAAATGGCTTTACTCGCAGCCCGCAAATCCCTGAAGAGTGTTGGCGGTAAACGAAAAATTCGAACTCCAAGAATAATTCCTATACCTAGGGTAGGTGGTATACTTCCCTTAATACCCATTTTTGCTGGATTATCTGCATTAGGATCATTAGCTGGTGGGGCAGCAGCAATAGCGAGAACCATAAAGACGGTTTCAAATGCTAAGAATAACAAGAATAACGTTGGCGAAATTACATTAAAATCAAAAGGAAATGGTTTATATTTGAAACCATACCGTACGGGTTTGGGTTTGTATATTCGCAGCTCAAAAAACTAAATATACACTCCCTACCACAAAGACCACTATCCAACATCGATATAGAAAAGTATGCAATCAAAGCTAAAATACCACATTTTAGAGGTGTATATATGCGAGATACATTACCATCAAATGGACCAAAAAGAAATGAAGCAGCCATTGTTAATTTGGATAGCTTGGAAGGTATGGGAACTCATTGGGTTGCGTACAGAAAAAATGATTCAATTGTAACCTATTATGATAGTTTTGGTGATTTACCCCCACCACTTGAATTGATCGAATACCTATATAGAGGACGCAACAGAGTTAGAAACATTTACTATACATATGACCGCCAACAAAAGTTCGGTACAGTGTGGTGCGGGCATTAAAGTTTGAAATTTCTCTGTAAGCCATAGGAACGTATCAAAATGACAGAAAGAAAGTATGAGCATGTGTTGGACTACCTAAACGCCTATTCCGAATCTGGGACTTTTACCAAAATGAGTAGAGTACAGTTAAGAAAAATACCAAAACAAGTTTTACTTGCATGTGCACCAAATGAAATTGCCATAATATGGGAGAAGTTACCGGAACGTTTGCAAAACGATTTGGAAGTATTAAAGTACCAATATTGTTTAGATCATTACAACAGCGGTTCGGATGATGGCGATGTTATTGATGGACCACCGCCCAGAAAGTTGTTTTGTTGTTATTGCAACATGAAAGACATAAGTATTCATGTGACAAAGGTTGAAGATGCAACCGATGTTAATGAGACAACGGACAAATCTAATAAATATTTAAATAAGTGTTGCAAATTACAATAAAATAATGGTTTATGAAGTAAAGTGATCAGTCATGTCGTACACGTTCACATTATCAGGTTATTCAAGTGAATTAACATCCTACTTTTACCCGCCAATCGATTTACAGAAAACCTCTAAATATGGTGTGGCAATGTTGGGATTCTACACATACAACTCCATTTTTAACGTTGATGAGAGCAACAACTGTCTCGGCTATTCCAAATCCGATAGTAAACAGTTTCAAGTTATAAAGATTCCACCTGGAGCCTATGAAATATCTGATATTAATCGCTCGATTGTGGACACATTGAAAACATTATCGGGTGATAAAAGCGAGAATATCTTTTCATTGCAGCCCAACAACAGCACCTTAAATTGTGAGTTACAATCAAAGTATGATATCGATCTGAGTTATGCAACTTCCATAGCTACATTAATCGGATTCAAAAAGGAAATATATGAAAAAAACGTTAAGCATATTTCAACTTTTCCAGTTAATATTATGAAGACCAGAATAATTCGTGTTGATTGTAATATAATATCCGGGTCATACTTAAATTCAGAAGCGTCTCACACATTATTTGAATTTGACATCGATGTAGAACCCGGCTATAAGCTAACAAAAGAACCAACAAATGTCATATATATGCCCGTAATGCCTGAGGGACGCCAGTTTATAGACAACATTACACTTCGCATCTTGGATGACAATGGCGAATTAATAGATTTTCAAGGTGAAAAAATTATAGTTAAACTAGAATTGAGGAAACTTCCATAAATAGTTTTCAAAATGGCTTTTTGTTACAATCGAATCGAACCAAAATCTATCAAGATTGTAAATAAAAGTAAAATACATCGTCCACGTCGAATCACTATTAGCTCAGATCTCGAATCGACTAGACATAATATCAGTAGAGACGACCAGAAGTTCCTGAAATCCTTGGGTCTAATATTGAGGATATGATGTTGCCTTCAAGTGAAAAGATGGAAGTTTTCGGCGAACCCGTTCTTGACAACTCAATAGTAAGTTTTCAAGAGCATACCTACAAACCATATGGATCAATCACCAACATTTAGAAATTCCGATGAAGTTCGCATACCCGTACACTTTCAAGACCTTATTTTGGATGTATCAGAAAGTTATATTTACATTGAAGGTACATTCACACCAAACGATGCCACAAAATCGTGTTACTTGTCTAATAATGCACTCGCTTTCCTGTTCGATGAAATTCGTTTGGAAATAGGGGGTGAGCAAGTTACCGTTGTTCGAAAGCCAGGAGTAACAACCACATTAAAAACAATGGCATCCTTTGGATCTACACAATTGAAAAAGTTGTATTCAAGCTGCGGCTGGGGTTTATCGGCCAAAGAACAATTCATTTTAGACGCTACTAGCCATGTTTTTTCTGGAAAATTACCACTAAAATATTTAATGGGTTTTGCCGAAGATTATACCAAAGCAATATTGAATGTTAAGCAAGAGCTGATACTTATTATTGCTCGAACATTTAACAATTGTTATATTGGCGAAGTAGATGCAAACATCACAATAGATAAAATCGAATGGAAAATTCGTCACATAGTACCAGAAGACCGTCAAAAGTAGAAAATATTCTCCCGCATTAATAAAGGAGGAAGCAACGCTATTGTTCAAATGCCATTTCGAATGTGGGACCTATATGAATTACCATCCTTGCGACAAACTCAATCAGATATATGGGCAATAAGAACAGCAACAAGTTTGGAGCGTCCCAGATACATAATAATTGGATTTCAATTTTTAAAAAATTGCGATAGAAGAGATGCAGATGCTACACAATTTACTTCAGCCAATATAAGTGACATTAGACTATATTTAAATGCAACTGTTTTTCCCTACGAGAGATGGAACTTGGATTTCTCAAAAAAGTTGTATGCCCCTGCCTATTACAGTTATGAGAACTTCCAAACAAGTTATTATGGTAAAGCTAGTAATGAACCTTTACTAAATGTCGAGGAATACATGCAAAACCCAATATTCGTCATAGATTGTTTGCATCAAGCCCAGGCTGTGAAATCCTCAACCGTTGACATCAAAATAGTTTTTTATTCAAGGAAAACATTCCCTAAAGACACTAAAGCTTACGCATTGATAATTCACGATTCATGTTTTACATATGTTTTAAATGGTTCCGTTTCAAATAAAGCTTCATTCTAATTAATATGTTTATAAACATAGTTCAGTTTAAGTAAACTAATTTATGTAATTTAGCTATAAGGATATATGTTCAACCAGTTTATATTAAAAATAAAATGGTAATTAAATTAAATTGATTTTTACTTCACTATTGAATGGGTCATATCATAGAATAGGAGTAGCGATGTTGCCATCGCTAGATATTCCCAATTACAAGTCCTGTGCAATTTGAAATATAACATATTCGCATGTATTGTAATAAAGAATTATTTGAAGAAAAATGTGTAGAAATGAAAAGCACGCATTTTTCATCCTACACTTTTTGGTCTACCTCCTACCGTTTTTGTCCTACGATTTTTTAA